>NMRA01000187.1:554434-607195 GCA_002633005.1 Phoronis australis | reverse complement strand
TATTCTTTGTTGCATTAGTAACTGGTCTTGGCTAATATTATCATTTTATGGCCTGGTCATCCATTCAGCCAAAAGTAGTTCCAGAGGTGGCTTATCAGCCAATTATTCACGCATGCTGACTCACAATAGAAGCCTGATAAGAGTGAAGGTGGATAAATGCGGTGTTCCTACAGTTTCTTGTTTTAGTGGATGTGTTCACGACATGTAACTGGCCCCAGTAGACGGTGAAGCTCGCAGCTTTGTAGACCAGAAGCTTTTTGGTGAATTATGCCTCACATTGATTATAACATCCTCGTCACGTTGTTGAAAGTACCTTTTGCGCATAGAGGGTCACCTTAGGAGGCTGTCATTGTCTTTAATTCTTTCCGATTCGAACAAATACTCCCGTAATCAAAAAGTTTTTCTTTGAACAGTCCTTCATTTTGTGTGGTACGCATCATAAAGATCATACCACTCAAAACGTGGGGAATATTTTAATCAATCAGATTTTAATACTGATGTCCATCTTTTACTTATACTATTTACTGACCTTTTAACTGTCAATAATGGAACGGCATTTCAGCATCAATGTTTATGAACAATTTTCAAAATTTTGAATCTTTTTGTTTCCAGTGCAGTGTATTGACCGAATTTGACATTATATACTGGGCTATGGAAGACCCATTAGGCCATGACTCCAGTTTGGTTGATGGTGATCAAAGTGAACATGTGTCCCAAGGGGAGTCAGGCTGTGAACACTCATATACCACGGCTAAAGAAGTTGTTTTGACACCGGCTGAAACGAATGGTAAGAGGTGGTGTATTGCAGTAAGATCTGGCCAGTTTAGGATACAATATGGCCGACAAGTGAAATTTTATTTGACCATTTTTTCCATGGAACATATGTAGTGCCAAATTAATTGCGTTTTCATGTTCAAGTTTTGTATCACAGCTCCCATGAGAATGTTTTGGAAAATTGTGGACATTCACAGTGATGTCAGAAGCCCGTGGTTGAAAAATCAAAAAGGCAAATTTTTGCCTTTTGTCCGATAATCATAAGATTTTTGGGTAAATAATATTCAGAGTTCTTGCTTGGAGCCATGGGAGACCAGTAGCAAATAACTGGAAGATGGTGTTAGCTTGCTGAATTTTGGTGGTGCTAGTAGGTGTCTTGTCACTGTGTGTAAGCCACATCACCGGATGTGTAGAAAACTGACAATTGGTAAATACAATAACTTTGGAAAATTGTCAGGTGTTGGTGTTATTTAATTTTGCGTTTTAGAAGGTGATTAATGTATTATAGAATAAATATTATGCACCACATTTGTGAAATGTTATGTGTAAAAAAACTCATAAACTGTAACCAGCACACAGTGCCTGATGTTAATTTCAACAAATTATACCTACAAGAAGAGACACTGTCAGATTGCGATTGCACATAAAATAACTAACTGCATGGGTTTCCTGCTTTTAGTCGTTGAAAGAAATGAAGTAGAAGACAGAGCCATAATACTTCTGATGCAAGCTAAGAATAAACGCATAAAGTCCGATGTTCCTTTATCCTATCAAGTCTTGAGGTAAGGCAAATATGAACTCAATGTCAAATTTGGGAAGTGTGTAGATGGAGAATACAACACTGAAATAGCCATGTATGAATGGATAACTGGCAAAATTCATGCAAAAACCAGTTTATAATTGAAGATTGACGAAACTTTACCGTATCTGTGGCCATAAGCTCCACAGTTTGAATAATTGATTTGAGATGAATACTGTGTTTATCCCTTAGGAGAGTACTAATTGTGCAAAAGCAGGTACCAAAACTAGTTTTGGGTAAATGCTCCCTTAAACGGGTGTTTTTGGTTTTGCAGCCAAAAAGCACATTTTGGAGAGTAGTGATGGATGGGATTGAAGTTATTACTGTTGGACCAAATAGTCTCACCAGCAGAACATGGATTGTGATTGTGTGGATTGTGGGTTCCTTTCAGCGTTGGATTGATCTCAGAAAACCACTTTTCTGACTGGTAATATCACTTTAAACACGGTTTCATTTCCTTTGTAATTTAAATGTGTCAATTTGTTCTTCAGAGGACAAACAAAAGAAGAGTTCATTGCCAGTACACTGCACACGGCTCGAGAGGAAGGCTTGGGAAACTTCTGCAGGAAGCATGAGAATAAAACGACTATCACCTATCACTGTGAACGGTATGTACACATCTTGGATATGACAGGAAACACTTCAGAGCTTTTCGTGTCGCTCGCTAATGTTGCCCTGTACCCTGTGTAGTCGATTTGTGCATTGTGGATTGTGTCGCCTGCGATAGTGACCAATGATTGTTGTACACAAGACACAGTTGGGTGCACTGGAGGTGTGTTAGGTAGACCCAAGAGACACTGGTGAAACATTTGCTTGTGGAACAAAACTGAATACTAGCCCATAATCCAACATTCCGGTACACTCGTGAAACCCTTGCCTGATTGCATATTTTCACTTTTTCACAAGATTGCTGCGCCTACGTAATGCAAACTTGGCTGTTTTTGTTTTTGTTTTTGTTTGTCTCGTTCTACTTACTGTAATTGATTGTGCAGTCAGGAACAAATTTGTGATTGACTGTTCCCAGTCCACCAGGAAGAGATGGTGACCCCTCATCAGGGGCCCATGTCACGAAAGGTGACTTGCGGCTTAAGTCAGAAATTTATTTTGTGTTATGCACCACACAACTATTTCTGAAAAATAATTTTCTCTCATCTCAGGGAAAAGTACGATGTCTCTCAAATCATATAGATACTTGCTCATTGTTCTGATAATTTTCATTAATTATTCCTAAGTGGTAATATGCTAACAATTACATGGCAAAAACCTAAGTCTGTTATTGTGAAGTGGGAACATAAGGCAAATTTTCTGACGTCATTTTTCACGAAGCTGACGGCTGCTCATAGTACAGAGTTCAGAGTTAGCAACAATAAGTGTAGTAGGTGACCTTGTGAAGAATTTACTTATGAGTTGACTTCCTGTTTCACCGAAAACTATTCCAGACACGGTCGTCCTAGGAGAAAGGACCAGAACAGCAGTCCATCTCTGACACGAGCCAATTGCTGTCCAGCGTACATTTCATTCTGCTTCGAGTTCCTGCCCATGAAGGGCTTGTGGGTTGGCATTGTTCGAAAGTTTGTGGACCACAATGGCCATGACCTGTCTGACCCTCAACAGCTGAGGGTGTCTAGTATTGATCCTGAATTGGTTGACTATGTTGGAAAACTCCTGACTGAGGTAGGTCTGGCTTAAGGTGTTCGGACTTGTGACAGAAAAGCATGAAGTGCTGCAAAATTGTTGCCTAATCTGTCTGTTCTTGACTATATTTTGGAAAACTGTTTACTGACTGTATGGGTTTAACGGTATTTTGAGCATTGAGAAGACAAAAAATATGACACAATGTTTTACATTTTGCATTAATAAAATATGTTCCCTAGTCTACCAGACTGTTCAATGGAAAGTAGTTCTGAAGTCATGAATCAGGTCACATGAAAATTAAAGGTCAAATTCAGCTGCTGAGTCGATGAATATGGAATGCTGAGTAAGCATATGGAAAACTCGCTCCATCATTTACATGTTTCAGAAGTGAACACATCTTTGATGAGACATCTGTTTCGTGGCAAATCTAAATGTTTTCCGTTGTTTGTAGGGTAGAAAACCCATGGATATCCTGGTGCTGTGTTGGGCTTGGTCACAGTCCAAAGATCAGTTTGACTTCAGGAACAGGCGATTCTACCCCACTCCCGAGGATATCAAGTCTATCAGACGCTACAGGAAGTTAGTGCCTGTGTTTACATTTAGTTTTTGAATAATCGAAATTCACAGTCTGATTGTGCCTCAAGCAAACTACAAAACAGTTGGGGAGGATATTTCATTAGTAGCATTTTTTGTTATTGAACCATGTTCACCGTCCTTATTGTGACGGAAAGTTCAAGTGCCCAAATACTAGAGCTGGGTCAATTTTCCGCAATAGTCACTTACAAGGTTCCAAATTTTGAGAGGCAATTTTATACCCGTTATTCAGCGGAGAAAACTTATTCGCAATATGCGGGACCCCTCTAAGTAACTTATCTAATGATCAGTTCACTAATTTTCCATTTCTAGGCAGGGTACAATTTTTGGTACCATTCACATTTTATACTGTGCTCTGAAGACCATTGATATTCTCACTTAATAAGTGTTGATGTCTAGCCCAATGTTGGGATTGAAATCCCAACCTCAAGGCACAGGGCTTTGATATGCAGATATCAATACCATGGTGTTCTTATTCTTATGCCATTGTATCGGTATTTTAACAGTATTCTTATCGACACTTGTAAAAATGTTAAATGTGAAAATAATTCCATACGGGAGTTGACCCTAACTAGTATGTGGTCGTGTAACTAGTTAATACGCCTAACTTGTTTATGCTGTCACCAACGTATTTGGGCAAACTAATATCTCAACTGACTGGCTCTAGTAAAAGTGCTGGATAAACTGGGTGGTGTGGCTATGGGCAAATGTCATGAGGCAGGCAGCCAATGCTGCATCGTGTGAAAGGGCCCTTTAGAAAAGTCATTACTCAGTTTTAAACTGACTTGCACAGTCACATAACATGTTCTGACTGGTAACGCCATTCGTTGTACATTTTCAGGTCAAAGAACCTTGAAGTCAAACGACCTCCCAAAGGGTCAATGAACCCTGTCAATAAAAGTCTGTACTATAAGTGAGTAACCACCCGTTTTTATCATCTGTTAAACTTTTGCTGGTGATCATTCCAAGAACATAATTCAGAGAAGACAGTGTGGCTCAGTGGTTGGAGCTCCGGACTCCGTTTGGTCTCCCAAAGTTCGAATCTTGGCTTTACTGGCAGGCAATTGTGCATTGCACAAAAGTTTCTCGACCTACTCCTCTGAGCTCGGTCTTAGTAGTGAGTGTATGCAAGGGAATGAATGAGAACCTAGATATAATGCTAAAGCAATTTCTTTGGCTGTGCTCATATCATGTCTATGCCTTTAAATCAGATGTTTATGTTTGTTCTTGACATCTTTGTCAAAAAAGATAGGGATACGTTTAATCAGCAACACATTTTCATGCTGGCATGTGATTCATGAACTGGCTGATGTAGGTTTTCATAAGATTAGTTGTGATGTTTTGATGAAGTTGATGAATATTGTTATTACTGTATTTTTCATTTTATGTAAAAATGCACTCACATAGATCTTAGCTACGGCCTTAAATCGGGGTGCAGCCTAGCGGGATCAATCGAGCACCACCTATGCCCGAAGTCTTATCTTTGTACTTAAAATGAACTTGAAATTATTTTCAACATTTTCACATTCAAGATAAGCGTAGATATTTCTCTGCTCAAGTATGTTGTGGTTTATGCTGTTGAGCATCTTGTCCAAGTTTACATTTGATGACCTCTAGATTCAAGCTACAACTCATTCAAGTAAAAACTCAAAATTTTGAGTTCAGACTCGAACATGTGGTATTAATGGTGGGGTCATCAGGTGCAAACTAGGATTGGATAGCCGTCGACGTAAACCATAGTACTTGAGCACAGAAGGATAGACACATTTCTTGAGTTTGCCCAAAACTAGAACAGAAAATGTCAAGAATAATTTCGAGTTCATTTTTGAGTACAAAATGAGACGCTGGGCCCTGATTTGTGACCAAGGCATAACACAGTTGTTCATTTGTTTCAGCTATTTAGATGAACTAGTCAAAGTTGGCAGGTTAAAAGCCCGGTCACCACCCACACCAAGTTCTGAACAAAGAAAAAGAAAGTTGGAAGAAACTGAAGAAATATGCACAGAAGAAAGCACTGAAGAGTCTATTCAGTTTGATGCTGCCGAGCCTGTAGTCGAGAGCACCGTGAATGAAATTGAGGTCGCGACGGTTGATTCACGCCAGCTCGCCAAACAGCAGTTGGTGGAGATATTTGCTTGGTTGGACTCGGAACAATATGTTGATGGCGACTGGAGTCGTGACGTTCTGGATCGCATAGAGGCACTGCATTCAACAATATTCTGTAACTCATTTGAGAGCTGACATAGGTTAAATGTGGTTTATGGCTATAATGGAGATCTCAAGTGATTTTTGTGCAAGAATATCCCCAAAACATCCTGTGCTCGGAGATGGGTAGGTAGGTAAAACATTTCACTTCATGTGCATCAATTTAAAAGTTGTGGATTTCTATCAGCACCAATCTTGTTGTAAAAATATTTTTTACAATGAAATAGTAATTTTTTGTCAGACTGAAAATGCATGAGTGAGTCGTGCAGATAGTATACGATCAGCCATGGGAGGAAAAACAGATGAATTTTACTTTAAGCTTCTTTAACCATTTTTTAAACAAACCGATGACGACATGTCCCAAGGGACCATGACCCCTTACTGCCACCGAGTAGTATGTGGGGGCACTTCTACCTCACAGTTTGTGCATACTAGGAGTGCACTGTTAACTTACTCACAGGAATCGTGTGTAGAATGTAAGATAATGTTTTCTAACTGTGTCAGTGACTACATTTTGATTTAAGTTTAGAGTTTGTCATTAAAAATAAGTTGCTGTTCCTATTTTACAGAAACAAGACATTGTTTACTGTCTGTTTTACCTGTGTTTATTTTTTGTATTTTGTACATCAAAACAAATCATGATCTTTGTTCAGGGTACAAAATGTCCTCAAAGCCAGATGTCCTTGTATTCTCTTAGTACAATATGTCCCCAAAGCCAGATGTCCTTTTATTCTCTCAGTACAAAATGTTCCCAAAGCCAGATGTCCTTGTATTCTCTCAATACAAAATGTCCCCGAAGCCAGATGTTCCTGTATTCTCTCAGTACAATAATCGCGAACAGATTCAGTCAGGGTTGTCAGAAAAACTTGATGAGCGATTATTGTTAGAGAATGCAAGGACTTGTTGCTTTAAGGATTTCTGTACCCATGTCAAAGATCATGCAACAAATTCGGGGTGAAATTTGATTTTTAGCATCTTGTTCGCCAAATTACGGTACTACAACTTCATTATGTTTTGATAGTATTTCTTGGTGTACTGTGTCTTCCTGTACCACCTTACATATTTTTGTATGTTGTAGTTATTTTTATTTTTGTAAATAATTAAGTTCAACAAAATAATATAAATTAACAACACAGGTGAGGATGAATAAAGCATTCGCACTTCTCAGTTCTGTTGGACTTTGATGATTTACAGTTAATATATATGAGTCTCTGTTACAGCTATAAACTGCATCGGATAAGTTTGTGAGTGGAACTCTGTGCTCAACCGAAAAATCTATAGGGGAAATTTTGCCATTGCGTTCAAAGAACTTCACTCCTTTTTGTTATCTAATTCTGTGAGTTTTTTATCTCCATTTTCAATTTGTTAAAGGATTAGCACAATGGCAAGTCTCCTATTATTTCACAGAACAATAATAATTGTGAAATAATTGTCATATTTCAAATGCTGCTTACCGTACTTTACTACAAATAGTGGAATATTTACCAAAAAATTTTTTTTGACATCTACACATTACAAGCCATGCTACTGATAGACTAACATTTTCTTAATCTTTATTTTTGTGGAAAATTTTGACAATTTGAAAATAGAATTTCACTTGTCAGCCATATGGTGTGCTAAATAAGTGAAAAATTGGATGTAGAGATTGTTTGGGCACTGTTATGGTATAGATTTAGAGCAATACGTTTCTTGCCGTGACCACTGTGAATTTTTTGTATAAAGAGTCACCCTTATGTATAAATATTTTATTGTCTTGTGTGCTTGTACAGTATTCATTATCCATAGTCTTATAATCTAGGTTTAGATGTATGCGCCCATATGTGAAATGCTACATGTGAAACAATGAGAACATTTTTGTCAGTGAAATTTGAATCTATTACTTCAATTATTTTAAGAAGAACAAACAATGGAATGAAAGCGCACATAAACACTCAGGATATTATGCGTTTACCAGTCTAGTCAATGTAATCTCTTGTGGGCATGCTAAGTGAAACTATATCAAAAATATCCCAAGATTGATCGTTTGGTATATGGCCTTCACATGTATGATGCGCCCCAAAAGACATCAGGCCGCTTACATTGGCTAATCTTTCAAGCTCGTGAAGGGATGGGACCTGGCGTATAACTTAAGCCAAGAATAGGCGCACGCGAAGCATATGGGCATAGGATTAAGAACATGGCTCATGCAACTAAATATTTATATGTATACGGTACTATACACTTCTACTTTTCTGGCGAGCGTCACCCACTGCCCAAACTTCTCTTAACAAAATCTTGTTTCCGGGTTTTGTATTATGGTTCAGCTACACAGGCGCCACCATTACAAATCTGAAATTAAATTTCAAATAATAATTACTGTGCATTATGGCTAGTCTTTTAAGAACGTATCTCGGCTCGGCACTATGGAAATACATAACAAACAGTTCTAGTTTGTGAACCTTAAATGCCCCTCTCACATTTTCACTCAGTAAACAGTCCAGGACTGACCACGAGTACTTAGTTACGTACTTCTGCTATCAAGTTAAGAAGATAATTTAAAAGTGTATAATTATAGTTAGCTTGAAGACATCGAAATTATCTGAGATAGTTTTTACTCTATTTATCGTGGAAGGATAACGAGAATCCTGCTTCACACTACGTTGTTTCCTACGTGAGTGGACGTAATGCATGAAAAACGTCAACGCAGTGCGCCAAACAGGGATTAAGGGTCTCGAGTATTACATGTATTCAGCACGACGTTGAACGCCTCAAGCTTCAAACAGTTAGTTGGGGATTAAGAAGTTGCTTATCGTGTAAAATGAAACGAAACAACAAATTGTCCTCTTTGGAGTGATATTAAAATATAAAGTGGATCTATTTTAATAAACCATAAGCTGGACGCACCTCGTCTATGAGCGAAAAAATTGCGTAATGGCATCATAGATACCCATATCTATAGTCTATGATGGCATCTAGTACACGAATGGTGAAGATTAGAAATCTCAACAACACGCTGCTTCTCAGACAGTATCTATCATATCGTCGTGAACGGATCGATATTTGAAAATGTCACTTTATTTTCCAGTCAGTTTTAGGGTGACTCCAGAGCGCGAGTTATATGCTTTAAAGTTCAAATGTGTTGTCTTCAAAAAATTAAAGGCCTGGCTAGATGAAGACTTAACTTGCCTTGTTGTTTCCGCACGTGGTACCGTATACAGCGCCGCCATTCCATTTACAGTACAAACCATTGCCGCCATTCGGGTTTGGCACCACGCAGCCTAATTTGGTACAGGTTCTGGAGTCTGTCTGAAATATTAATGGACATACAGTCTCAAAAGCTGGATCCACATACAACTCGCTACCTAGCTTCCAAGGCGACGGAAACTTGCAACAAAATGAATCCGCAAAAGCCGACACTGAAATACTGTTGTCTCTAAAGTTCGAAAATCACTGATTCTGTTTCAAGAGGTATTTTAAAGCCATTTTTAATGCGCAAGTCATTTATGTGTTGTTGAAAAGTTAGTAAAACATATGAATGCATAGCCACTCTTGTATTAAAGGAACGTCGTCAATGTCTCAGAAAAGTACTGGTATATCGGGTGACTAAACTTTTTGTTCTGAGTAGGCTTCAGTTGAACGCTCAGCGAAGAACCGTGTGTTCTGTTCTCTATAAAGAAGATCGTCCAACAACCCCCATGGTACAGCTCGTTAACGTACCTACATGTAAATCTGGTACAGTGCCGTATCTGGCGCAATCATGCACGGATGAGGTAAAAAGGGGCCATGGCCCATGTTTACTGAAAAAATCTCCTAGGTCGGAAGGCATTTCAGTTCTGTTAATTGCAAAATGCCCTCAGGTTGACATCCATTTTATCCGGTCCGCCCCCTAGTTGTCAACAATTTCGCGTTTGGCCCTCCCGTTGAATACTGTAGCTATGCTAGTGACTAAAACCCTGAGTAATGCTGAGCTAGTTATTAGTTGCAAAATTTGAGCTTCTTGACAAAATTGTTTCAACCTATGCTCGTCCTCGGCTAATGTTCACCTATCTGTACCAAGGTGCTAATGGGACCGGGAGTTTACGGCTTCGAGATCTGTAATATATTGCCATCATAGGATTACGAACTTACCCAGCAAGATTTGGACGATGGTCCTCTATTCAGTTTACACTGCTCGTCAGCGTCTAGGAATTGTCCAGGGTACTTGGCAGATGCCTTTATAACATTGCCGTCCTTTTTGTATAGGCACGACGAAGTAGATTTCCTGTACGCAAATAACGATTAACAAGGCACATTGCAGCTTCCTGTGAGAACGTATGTATCTTATGAAGACTAGGCCTACTTGGCGAGTTAGAAACAACTAGCTCAAAAGTTTCAAAAGGCGTTAACAAACATGTGACTTCAGTCAAAACAGTTTTGATTTTGGCCACTTGCCTTTATATCATTATACTGGTATTTCAGTATTGCCTCAGATCAGCGGGTTTGTGCGAGTTTTACTCGATGCTGGCTGTAGACCAGGATTGAGAGGCCACGACTTTTTGGAAATCTATGCCATTTTTGTAAACTGGTGATGAAATACTGTATCAAGAGCAAAAGCAACAGTTACACCAAAATTTGACTTACTCAAGGAATGTCTTCATTTGATCTTTGGAACATTTGGAGAATAAGAATCCGTTTGTACCTGACCTCTTGCCCATGATATATCCGTCCTTCTCGGGACATGCTTTCACATCACTAGATCCATCGTGCTTCACACCCAAACTGCAAACAATCGCATCATATTCGTATTCGCCATGTTAATTGACCTATCGCCAGGATTTTGAGTGACGGCTTAACTGACCATTTAGAACGCAGCATTGTTGACACGCCTTCGTTTCCAAGCCGCCATTTTACCCGACAAACAACACGTTGCTTATTGTTTGTTAGTCGACATTACGTAAGGGGGCAGAGCTTGCGGTACATGTAGGTCAATTATTTGAACATATTTGTCAGTTCTGAAATACAATACCAGACTAAAGAGAGACGGAAAATATCAAGTTTACGTCATATTTCAGACCCCATGTGTTGGTTTATTTTTTATGAGGTTTACTCAGTTACAAGACATTCAGTCCCTAAATTTTAAATATTACACATAGTGCTAGAGGTATAAATATATGTACAGTAAACGTGCATTAATGCGAGCAGTGATGAGTAAAAAAGGTTTTATAACGTATCTAAAATCATCTACACACGTGTGAGCTAATTCGTGAGCCGCGATCACTGTCGTACTGAATGAGCCGACGTCTTCAACAATCCCACAATTCCACATATATCCGCGCTTATCTGGCAGGCCACATGCTGTGCTGATGTAGGCGTATCCTGTGGTAGAGCTGTAGCACGTCGGGGAACCGCTGCAGAGGTCGTACCTGGAAACAATGGTGGAAGTTTTATGTCAGGTTTAACAGTGGCAGGTCCACAGCAGGAGCCACATATTTATTTTCTGGAGGAATATAACGTGCCTCTTTATGTATATGCCCATTGTAACACCCCTAGGTCTTAAAATTCTGTTGATGGCACTATGGACGATCGGAAGGATACGTTGATGGAATACGTAGGCCTAAGTGGCGAATAGATTGAGGGATTGATTAAAATAGATAGAGGCAAGGATAGAGTGTATGGCCTGGAAAATGTACTATAGTAGGGATGTGAACAACTATATACATGTAGAATGGCACGGTAGGCTTCATTTGATGTGGGGAGTGGTGACGAAACCTGAGTGCGCTCGTATTTTTCTTCAACCCCAGTAAAACTAAAACTTCTAACTCCTGTTTGCTCCTTTTCTGTTGGCGCTCAGGGGCCTAATCGCCCCTCCCCCCACGCCAAGGACCCTAGCTATGATTCAAACCTGGGCACCTCAACAGTTTACTCAAACCCTCAGGCATATCTTTTACTTAAAAATTTTGGAAAAAAACAACTCACGTTGTGTGTACCATAGCCACGTCGTGTTTTGGCAGGGAAGTTCGTTTGCTGTACAGCCATTTACGAAGATCGGCGATGGCGGAGGTGGCTTTGACGTAGCCCCCAACTTTGTTCTTAGTGAAGAAGTCGTTTTCGCTCTAAATATATTTAGTTTGGCTATGAACCCGCCTTCGGTAAAAAGTAACTTTAATTTAGGCCACTTTCAAAACATGGATCTGGTATTAAAATTGCTTATTTATCAAATGATTAGTGAGCTTGGGAAGTACTAAGCGTCTGTTATGAGTGACTTGAGATAAGGCTCGATCAGTTGACTGGTCACGGCGAGTCATTTTATGCGCTGAAGATGATCTCAAGCACTGCTGAACTCAGTTCTTCCCTAACACGGAAATAATTCGATGCCTTTGAAACCTATCAGTATTTTGCGCAACAAAGAAATTAGAGCTCACGCTTGATGTATTTATTACCAAAATAGTACAGTGATAGAAATAGAAATACACGAAAAGGGAAAATAATCTCTTTAAATACATTTAATGCGTTAAATCTTATGTATCGCTCAGATCTCCGCCAGCCATATCCATCCCAGGCTCAAGGGGAATGAATGGTCTCACAAATTCAGGCCGAAAGTGACCTAAATCAAATCATTTAGTTTTATGGGAGGCGGGATTACAGCAGTATTTAAAAAATATTTCTCCATTGAGTAGAATACGTTTTGTGAGCATGGGGTGAAATGGTGCCCGTTGAGGCAAAACTCATGATATAAAGTAAAGATTCAGACTATGGGCAATAAGTTACTGTACCAATTTACAGGGCTTGGAATTTTCCTCTTTTAAGAGGATTTCCTCGATCTTTTTTGATTTCGATTCCCTCTCATTTGATTCCCAGTTTCCTCTTTTTGTCTCTTTTTTGTCATTATTTTGACTTTATTCATGCAAAAACGTTTGTATCAGTTAAAATATACAACACAAAAAATACTTCTAGCACACAAGCTTATGTATTTGTGGTACGATACAGTCACTTGGAAAATTTTCCTCTTTTTTGTCATTGGTCATTCCAAGCCCTGAATTTAAGAATATCTTCCGTTTATATATTAAGACTACTTACCGTGCAGTAATAAATGCCGGCTAACACCACGCTGATATCAAACTCTTTAATCGCACGAAAACGCATGTTGACCTGTAAGAAACAGTTTTAAGCCTGTTCATGCGAATCTTTTTCGGAATCATAAAAATGTATTTTATGAACGCAAAAACTTCGGATTGCAGATTTTTGCGGATTCTTTTGTGGAATATTGAAATTCTGTGGCAAGAGTTTGTATTACCTACATTGTGTGTTTCAGTGGAGTAAAAGTTTTGCAGAAAAATATTTGGATTTTTTTGCAAAACGACTTGCATTAACAGACCTTTACGCTTAAAAATATAAATGTACAGAAACAAATGTCCATCCGGCTAAATTAAATGAAACGGTGTTGAAGGTAATTTACTTGGCCCGATTCCAGAATACATTTTAGTGTATGTTGTTATCCAAAGTTAAAACCACAATTAGCTTTGTCTATGCTGAGCAATTAACTGAATTGTCGAACAAAAAGTTATTTGAATATTCAACTTCTAAGAGTCCTTTGAGAAATGCTGTATTTAATAAGAGGATATGATGTGTTTTAGGACCGAAAGACGCATTTGGGGATTATTAATTGTTAGATGGAATAAACTTCTTAATCTCATTGTCTTTCACCAGAGTTGTAAAACAACACAATCCATTGCATTTTGTATTTTTTATTGCAAATTAACAGTTCTTGCCGTTGAAATGTACGCCAGTGGCTTAAACCATCGGCTACTAACTGAGTATGGTTTCGAGTTCGCTCCTTTAGCAAACCGTTGAACTGCGACGCCTGAGTTAGTGAGTTGAGACTGATCTCAAAAACTACTCTTTCGCCGATTGTGTCACTTTAGTAGCCAGTAATTTACATCGCAAGTAACACTTCTTACCGCATTGTAATAATTGGCGATGTACTGCTTGGCATACTTTTTGCCTTTTTTCTTCAGTTGTCTGGCTAACTGGTAGTCTATCACAGCCAACACCTCTACCGTGGCTGGACCTGGAATGGCGCGCCTTGTCACGTGCGCCGGAACTGGTGGTTCCTCCCATTCTGGTCCGTTATCATCGACTGGGAATAGAAATAAACGAAGTTCCTCAAGTCGAATCTCCTCTAATTACGACATAGTTTCATCTAATACTGCCGTGTAAAAAACTCTGGTGGCAAAACACTGAGAATATTTTCCGGCACCCATAGGGTCTGCATGGCGCGGCGTCTAAACCTGAAAACAGGCGTAGTGTACGTATTGTAGGGCCCAAATACGCGCACACATGGTAAGTTACAGTACGTTTTTATCTCTATGTACTCCAAACAAAAATGAAAGTCTGTTCTAGCTAGTGTGTTGAGTCACGACAAAACAGAAGTTCGTCTTCTAAAATACGCAAGCATTCTTTTATATAGAGGAAAAATCTACAACCATGTTTACTCATCTCAGTTGATTTTCTATTTTGAAAAAGGTAGCGTAAATTTTTCTGTAAATTCTGGCGAAATATTTCTTGTTTTCTTACACTCTTACCGTGATCATCGTAATGGCCCATGGCCGCCACTACAACCGAGAGGAAAGCTATACTCTTGGCGCGCCACATGGTTGGTGACCGTGTTATGTCCAGATGAACTGATCCTCAGTATCTGAGATAAGCGATCCAGCGCTCAATATTTGTAGAAAATGCTCTGCTGTGTCAACATCCATGAGATATAAGCACATGGTTCTTATCAGGTTTATAGAACTTTTACAAAAATTTTTCGATATTGAGATGAACACAAAGCCAATATGCATAGCGGCTGTAATATTGAAAAAAAAAACAACCTTTGTTTGAGATAGTTCGTGAGCAAAATGTCGAGGCGTTGTTTTGTTTGCTCGCGACTTCCAATGTGGCGTGCCAACAACTTTTCCCACGAAAGAACAAACGTATTTTGGAAAGGTACTCGACTATTGTAAATTACGATACTCAACTATTTAGACAATGCTCTCGAAAATGGAACCCCATCACTTCAGTGTTACGGCAGGTTGCATTCGCAGGGGTTGTTTCACGACAAATCTTTTTGTAGCGGCTAGTATCACAAACTTAGCCCTTTGGTAAGATTATAGGACAGATGCATTGCATCTCATTAAGTCCGAAATGGTACAAGAGATGACATGCCGCCAAATTGAGTATATCTTTTGCAATAAAAGCATTTTAAATAGATTGAAAACTCTTGTCACTAGCAGTAGTTGAAAATGGTAACTTTTAAAGACTGAGGCTCCAAGAGAACCTTTTGATTGGAAGTTTTCACGGAGAAAGTGAACCATGCATTTCCAACCGAGGTTAGCGCTCATTTTTACCTTTATCATCATGAATACTGATATCGCGTGAAATCAGAGGGCATATTTATGTGTGGACGACAAAAATTTGGTGAAAATTACTTTGCCTTGAATTACAATTAACGCCATGTTTCACAAGGCACAGTTTCAGACAAGTCTTAGACGAAATGTGTGATTATGCCGGGAACTTAAAAGCATTATTTTCAGTAAAGTAAGTATAAAAATGAAATGTTTATTAGGGGAGTGCCTGTAATAAAGCTCGCATCAATGACGTCAAGAGACGGGGATCGGCTTGAAAGGGACAGGGTTATATGGTGAGCACTTTCCTCCACTACAGTAATACACAAGAGATGCCGAGCAGGAAGGGTCTGTACCCCCTTTGGATACCCGTCTGTAAATATTTCCCTTTTACACGAGTGAATGCTTTGGTTAGAATGGATACTAATGCACATGTTTTCTCGCACCATAATATCTGTTTACCAACATGGGAGTGATTAAATCGCCAAACACAAACTTCGCTGAGCTGAATTAATCTTAGGCGAACATTCGAACAGCGTAGCAACGATGAACGTAGGACCTGTTTCATCAAAGACCGTCAGTACAGTCACAGGCACGTTGTTGAAGAGCTAAAACATTGCAACCGACGTGAAGATGGTATTTTTTTATTATTCAAACTTTATAACAACCTCCTTCACCATACAAGTAAATGAACTGTGTAGAAACTGAATTGAAAGCGTACTACCGTCTTGGCTAAACCCGAATTATAAATATAACATTTGTTCTTTTATAACTTTACTATACATCCCAAGTCAGCTTTATTGTATACAAATTGCTTTTTCCCGAGAGCTAATCAGTTACCTCTTAAGAAAGGACGGCGGAAGAGTTCGTCGAATCCGTCGACTGTAATAATCGAATGCATACCAAAGACCAGGAACCCGTTCCAAGAAAACTGATTTACCCAACACAAATCTTAAACTAAGGTCAATTTCAAAATAAAAGTTAAATTTGTCCCAAGTCTGCTCCGAAGAAAATTATCTTTGTTTGACTTAGGTTTTTGACATAACTGTTTTTTCTCAATTTGACGTAACTTACGGAATGTGGAAGTTTCAAAGTTTGTTAGTTGGGACAAACCTTAAGCCTTAAAAAGTCAAAAATGAACTGAAGTAGGTGTTTTGTAACGGGCCCTTGCGGCTGAAGTCTCTTTATGTACTCAGTCGAAATCGGACCGACTCGATATTAATTTTGACCTTTTCCATTCTAGTCTTAATATGACCTCAAGATAAATGCCTATTGTTTTGTGTTGAAGTGCTTCTAACACTAACTGCCACGTGATGACCCCTACATTGTAAGGTATAATCAGTCAAGGTATAAACTCGAAATCTCGATTTTTGCTGGAGTTCATGGCTTTTATTTAAGGTTCACCAAAACAAAAATTAGACTGGGACTAAAAATTTATCTACGTGTACCATAATGGACCCGGACGCAGCCTAATAGACAGTTATCTTGAGTTTGTATCAAAGGAGAGTGAAAAAAGTACAAAATAGTTTTGAGTTAGATTTCAAGTTTGGAGATTAGACGGCTGGGTCTGGTTTACAAATCTTTGAAAGAAAAACCTGTTTTGTTTATCTCCGTTTAGAGTTTCTATAAATATCGTTGTCTTCAAATTCCTTAAAAGCGAAAATCACAGGACCGAGCTTGTGTGACAGACACATGTATTCAGACAGATCTAGTTACAATAGCTCAATTACGAACTACAGGTACAGTGTAGACCTAAACAGCATGTTAAGAGACACTGGTTTCACGTGTTCAAAAATAAATTCACAAAATCATAAACACTGAAAATGTATACATCAAACTTGAAACAGTTTGACATTTGTGAAGTTCACAGAACACATTTTAGCAGTGACATCTATGAAGTATGCTGTTTGGTCAGTGACACAATATTTGGGATAATAATAGATTGGGGTAACTAAGTATATGGACTTCAGACATAGCACATAGCTACCATCATGAAAACCAAGAACCAATTAAATTGCATGATTTATTTAAACCAATCATCAGTCACTGTTTAACACTTCATTCATGACGGAACCCACATCACTCCTTTGGAGTCTGGTCTATCCTTGTATGGTATATCCCAAATCCAGGGCTGATCTAAAACAAAAATTAGTCAAATCAAATATAAATGTAAACATATTTTAACATTTTCACACTGGATTCTTTAAGAAGGATTAAGATCAGTCAGATGTGGTCTATTTTGGAATTGGGTACACACCCTTGTCACAGACTGTGTATTACATGTAAGGCTCAGGAAGCCTACAGAGGGAGGGCAGAGGGTATTCAACAAAGGAGCAGCAGTTGCAATGCACCTGTTTCTCTTTATTCTGTTGTACCGATTTTTGTAATTCAAAGACTGAAAATGCTCAACCTTCAATGACGAATTCAGTTTTTATAGACCACAGTGCCAAAAATGGTCTGCACTGCGTGTATTCATTTTGTTTAACTGTCTGACAGTGCTATCTATCACCGATGCCCATCTCTGTTCCCTGATCCCAAACAAAATAACCCAGCCATGAAAGTTTAGAAACTGTGATAACTGGCTCGTCAAATTCCGACTATTGACAAAGTAATGGGAAATGAGATGGACACGGGCGACTGATGAAATAAACAGACATCAATATTGAAATATATTAGGGACTGAAGTAGGATTAATGCTGCCTGGGGTGGCACATAAGTCATCATGATCAACATGACCTCTTTCAACCCCCATTTGTGTCACCACTGGTCATATGAGCTGGCTCCCCTACCTGGTTATTTGCGTCATTGTCATCAAATTGTGTGCAACCGTCCCCATTTCACGAAACGTAGCTCTATTTTAATAGTATTTAAAATAACCAAAACAACCTACAGAACACATTAGTGTAAAAAGAAACCTTGAAGCTTTTTTAAAAACTGAATTTTGTTTAAAACTTTCCCTGTGCCGAGATATTGGGTCGAGGTAAACTGCACTTACTAGAGCATGTCAGGTCCATTTACAAGGGGGTGAAAACAATTCTAGGGTGCTGTGCCTCAACTGAATTCCAGCCGGCACCCTCTAAGCCCCAGTCCAGGAGCAAATGACTCCAAACTGGTAATTAAAATCCCCAGACCCCATAAAGGGTAAGCACACGAGCATAGAAAGTGCCCCATTTTAACACAGACCAAACTCCAGTACCAGGTATCAGATTCCTCACCCAGAACCAGCAAGTCGTGCGTGGAGCTTAGGGGCATGGGTCTGATGATTTGTGTGTAGCAAATTTGGTGATCACTGGTCTACGACTTGGGATCAGAGAGTTGTAGCTGAAATTTAGAGGCATTGATATGGAATTGTTTACACCCCTTTGTATATGGACCCAGACGGCATAGTTCACCTCAATCCCTAGACAATGCTCAGATACTAACCAATTGAAAGGATCAGAGAAATCAAACTCACATTTTCCATGAACAAAAAGAATGCGAGTCCATTGCTTACCGTTAGGTGAATAGGCTTTTAATGGAACATCAAATGGTAAAGGGAAGGAGTTCTGAGCGTCATCACCAATTGGCAAAAATTCGTTGCAATTCTGAAATGATCAGATCAAACGGTATCAAAAGAGATTACTAAATTTGTACCAGAAATCTGTTTCATCAAAGTGACTTAAGACTAATCAAGATAGACACTTGGTCTTCCGCTCTTGTTTCACAATTGCTAAGTTTTAGCAAAGTAATTTAGAGCGCATCACAGTCAAGAAATGATNAGCAAATGACTCCAAACTGGTAATTAAAATCCCCAGACCCCATAAAGGGTAAGCACACGAGCATAGAAAGTGCCCCATTTTAACACAGACCAAACTCCAGTACCAGGTATCAGATTCCTCACCCAGAACCAGCAAGTCGTGCGTGGAGCTTAGGGGCATGGGTCTGATGATTTGTGTGTAGCAAATTTGGTGATCACTGGTCTACGACTTGGGATCAGAGAGTTGTAGCTGAAATTTAGAGGCATTGATATGGAATTGTTTACACCCCTTTGTATATGGACCCAGACGGCATAGTTCACCTCAATCCCTAGACAATGCTCAGATACTAACCAATTGAAAGGATCAGAGAAATCAAACTCACATTTTCCATGAACAAAAAGAATGCGAGTCCAATGCTTACCGTTAGGTGAATAGGCTTTTAATGGAACATCAAATGGTAAAGGGAAGGAGTTCTGAGCGTCATCACCAATTGGCAAAAATTCGTTGCAATTCTGAAATGATCAGATCAAACGGTATCAAAAGAGATTACTAAATTTGTACCAGAAATCTGTTTCATCAAAGTGACTTAAGACTAATCAAGATAGACACTTGGTCTTCCGCTCTTGTTTCACAATTGCTAAGTTTTAGCAAAGTAATTTAGAGCGCATCACAGTCAAGAAATGATTCATAGAAATTGCCTCAGTAACTAACAGTTTTGTGAAAATTCTCAGATATGGCGATTTAGTGCAAGCGAGAATAAATTAATTTTCGAAAATAGTTGTGTGGGGGAGTAAAACCACATTTCTGGCGTGAGCTTCAGCAACAACACCCACTTGCCATCCAATTGTTTGCAACTATAAATAAAACCAATAACTTCAACACAGCTACAGAACTTTTCACCACACATTGCTTCTACGAGGTCGTGGACAATAATGATACTTGACCCATTTCAATTATGGCTAAAGCTGGGCAACATCTCAATGTTTTGCCCAAAGAATTGCAACAACTTACCTTGCAAATTCATTCACAAATAAAGAACTAGCGGTTAGGTGCAATAACTTTACAATTGACTCACTCCATAAAGTTTCGCAAAAATGCAATTGCATTGTGACAAAAGTTTAATTTAACTACCAAAAGATTCCAGCAAGTTGTTAGTCAGAGTTTAACTGCTGCAGCGTTTACAACAACAACCAGTCACTAAAAGTTCAATTTAACTTAGTCAATTTTGCTACATTAACAACCGAAAACCATGAATAACTTACATGTAAATAACCCCAAAATTATTAAAAACAGAACAAATGGGAGGGACATTGTGGTTTGATAGAAACATGTTTAATTTAAATTTACAATGTGCTGTGGAGGACGCTAACATGCATGACATAGTGACATAGGGATAATGTTACATCGAAGTTGAATAATTTATTTCTAATTCATTTTTATTTTGGGGTTTTGTAGTTTATTACTTAAAATGGGAGATAAATTGATTATTACATATTTTTGATCACTATTTCCCAAAGTCCCGAGGGATGCTCACCTCCAATGGGTGTCTAGATATAGGAAATAAAACCCTCATCATGTAATAAATACTAATAAACACGGCTTCAAACACAGACCATTGAAGTCAAATGATCTTACAAAGAACTGAGGAAGGAACAAGACGCCCATCTCATAGGATCTGATCATCAGTTGAGACTGGTTCTTCTCCAGCACGCCCCAAGCAGCTTTAGACAGGTTGGCACTGCAACCAAAATGGTCAAAGTAAGTTTTAGACTAAAACATGTAGTTGGATAATCATCCATCATAGCCACAGCATAACATCTGGTGCAGGCTCTTGGGGAGTTTTTAAGAAAAAATCATAAAACAAAAATGAAAAGAAAATTCAGAAAATTGTACAGCTTTTTTGAAATTTGATCTTCAATTAATAATGATACCAGTTTCGCTATGAACATACCTTTTCTGTTTGCTAAATTTTAATAATCACAAGACTCAGTCAATGACAGTGATGTAAAGTTACAAAAACCTGCACACTTTCTACTTTTAGAAAATAAAATAATTATTCTTTCATTGAGTTAAACTCAACAAATACAAGCATTTCTTGATGAGATCATTCATAAATTTAAAACTTAAAAGTACCCAAAATCAGACTTACTAAGTAAACCTAGTTAGCATTTGCAAGTTTCCATGATAAAACATATGGAATGACAAGTTAATTGATTGTTTCCATTCCTTACTGCCAACTGGCAAACATGATTCAACCCTGGGCTGAGTTCCTTAGAGGCTAGAATCTCACTAAGAAAGCTAGTGCAGTCACATGCTTTGCTTGTTATACATATAGTGATATCTTGCATGCTTTTGCATTTTCAATAGATTCTCGCCTCTGTGGTACTCACCATTGGTTTGAAGCCGACAACATTTGACCACCTGAACTTATCCCTGTAGGTGGCTTAAACTTAGATGCCAGCCAAACAATTAAAAACCGACAAATTTTCTTAACTTATTTTAAGTCAATACAGTTGATTTCCCTATCTAATACCTTGTCACCAGGAACCATGCCGATTGCTTCAAATCTGGTGATATCCTTGTGTATGTCTTGATGTGTGGTGAAGCCCTGTCACGACCAAACCTGCTACACTTCCACTCGCTGAAAAGTAAACAGTGCATTGTCACATGTCTTCAAGAGAGTAACGGCAGGTGATTGATGGGCTGGTTTGTCACATTCTTTGAGTAGTGACAACAGAGGCATCACTGAATAGCTGAATATTCGCACGATGAATAAAGGTTTGACCAAAATCCTGCATTTTTAAGAGCGGAACAATCACGAACACTTTTAAATTGAGATGTAATTTAACATTTAAGATTTGACTATGAATGTTTGTAATGACTGTTGGTGCCACCAGGGTTCTCACTCAACTGACGGGGAAGGTGGCAGTAATTCCTGCATGAGGAATTTTTTGGGTGAGCGGAAACCAACCCCACCCCAACCCAATGTCCACCCTCTGGTTGCCCCCCCCCCATCATCACTGGCAATGCTTGAAGTCACCAAAATTAACGTTTTGAATCTATTAGGAAGTGAGTAACCTTGATGGGGGAATCTTGTTTCCTTAGTGTGGAATTTTAGGCCTGATAAGAGAAATTTCGTGTAATTTTTATATATTTGTCACAGAGGAACGAGGCCAATATTCGGCCTCCAAATCAAAGGTTCTGTCTAGAGATACATTAAGTTGATGTGTATGACGATCAGAAAATAAACCAGACATTGAATCCAGTCCTGCGTTGCTACAGTCACTAAGCAACAGCGAAGTCGGCATTGGCAACAGCAACATTTACGTCACACTTACTGTAGAAACTCCTTGAGATACAATTGTTTCTTTGCAGTATTGATACTGTAAGGTAAAGACGCGCCCGCAGCATAACCCTCCAGACTTTGTCGAACATTCTCTTTACTTGGATATATCTAGTTGTAAAATGACAAAAACACACACAAAGCAAATTGATTATTATGATGAGGAGTGAACTTGAATGTATCGAGTAATCACTTCTAACAAGATTGCTATATTAATCTTCTAGGAAACAGATAAAATTTGTAATTGACAATTAGTCATAGCTGACGCTTTGGTTTTGAAAGCACCACAGATACAAAGAACATTTCAGCTCTATAAGTGCTAGCAGAAACCTGATCCAACTCACATCCCGTGCCAGTACATTATTAGTAGGTCAAATCGTGAATAAGTCATGGCATTCTTAGACAACCCTGTCAAGGTAACACTAAGATTTTTAAAAGTATGCCAAGGCTAAATTTGGTGTACTGGAAAAAAGTAAAAATAAAAATTTACTCAACATAAGGCTTGAGGTTTACTATAAGAAATAAGTGGCATATATTTGCCAATTATAGTCGTGGTTGTCATAGATTTACCATTCCTGTGAAGAAGGTAAATGAAGCTCACCAGTTTCAAACCAGACATCCCACCACCAAATGACTGTACACACTGCGTTGATGATAGACTGCGCAGCCATTCACCGCATAACCATGTATCTTTTGTCGACCCCAGAGATCCAATGCTTGAAAACTGACCAATCACAGGCCATCCTTTGACCTGAGTCGCAGAGGCTGGGCCGTTCTTACTCAAGATCTACAGCAATACAATAACAAATTAAAACTTAAAAAATTCGTGCTCAAATTTCCAGCACTCAAATCTGTATGTATAAAGATATTTCAAATTGTCAGTATTGGTAAGGATCCCATGTTTCGCTGAATCACTTTTCAGTAACTGACCATTGGTACATAACAAACACTATCCTGTAAAAATCTTCCACAAAACAATAAAAGGATACATGATTGTGTAGAAATGTAAATTTTATGTAACATGTGGGCCAAGGCCTTAAATGTTGAAAATAAGCCAAACTAAAAAATATCACAAGCAATTGTTCAAAGTGACATGACCTTTACTTTTAGTGAAGTTTTCATGAATTTCTGAGGCAACAAAAACTGAGAAAGAAGATGGTTTTCCCTCATTAAGTCATAAACCAATTCACCTTTCTACACTGTAAACAAAATAATTTCCTTTCCTTTTGTTTTACAGATGTTTAGTTTTTAATATGATTGCAAAGTCATTTTCACAAAGAATCAAAATCACTGTTGAGTACATCAGGTTTCAGTAATATGAAGTCTTTCCCCCAATCACACAGCACGTAAGTAAACAATTTTTTATGTGACCCTTTCAACACATTGAACAATTATTGCTTTAATTACAAAATGTGAGTCAGAGTGACACACAGCTTTACAGTTACCTTGACAACCAGCTGCACAGGAAGTCTAAGATTAAACCAGTGTTTTTTTGCACAAGCAAAAATTGGACGGAAATAACCGGAATGCCAAAACTATCAAGAGTTCACATGCAGCATAAATCACGTTTAAGAAATTGGCATCAGTTAATATGTATTAACTTACTGTTCGTAACTTCAGATGGCCAAACTTGCATTTCTTATCACCAGTGTGACGACCAGGAACTGAGCTAACCAAATGAACACTGTAGAAATTTGAAACAAATGTTGCAGAAAATGACGCATATTAAAAACAAAAAAACTTTAAAATAGAAAAATTTTAACTGACTGGTATGTTAACAGACCAACGTGTTTCACTCCTTATCAAAAAAATATTAAACACTGTGACAAATTTATAACCGGAAGCACAGACAACGATAAATAAATAATAAGCAGAAGAAGTATTTTGGTCCTAGTTTTTGGCTTACACCATGCACACTACTATTTAAAAACTGATATCAGGTGAATTTTGTAAAAAAAATTATAACCAAACTATATAAGCCGACATCAGGCATACTTTGTAAAAAAAGACGAGATCCAAATATGTTTTTGAGCTTATGTAACGCCACTTTGTCCCTGTCACAGTTCAATGCAATGAAACGTTATGAGCAGACGTACGAGCGAGTTCTTTTTGAGGTCCATTTTAAGAATTACACAAAGAGCGAGAAGTGATTAACAAAAACATTTCAACAACTGGGTAACTGCGATGAATTAGCATTCTAGTAAGGGGAACACCAACACAGATATTTTGTACCTTACTGACGAAAAATCATGTTCCTGGATGTGTGTTGTCCAACCACTTAAAGCTGCAGATTTATAAGCACTGAGGTACTCCACAAGATCCTTTCTGAAAAATGTAGGGGAGTCACCACCAGATGTCCCCATCAACTTTGGCAGAAGAGGACTCACCCAAACACTGCAAAACATGGATTTCAATTTCTTTAAAGCAAGGTTCAGTGCATCTGTAACAAATAAAAGACAGTGAACAGGCAGAGATCGTTAACTTTGTAAAAAATTCTAACCAAAAAGTTCATGAAGAAACGCTTTTGCTAATAAACAACCCGACTTAAAGGTTACAGCTCTGGTCACTTATACAAAAGTTGTTAATATTTATGAGCAAGATTGTTGCATTCTCCACAACCAAAACCAAAATAAAACAATAAAACTTTTCATGATAGCATTCATACTTGAATAAAAGTCAGACATTTCCCTGAACTTCAGTCAGCTATCATCAATTGTATCGCCACTGGTGCTTGATTAAGTTCAGCCAAATGTATAAGTGCGAATAACTGTACTTATTCAAACATGAATGTCATCATGTAAGTTTTGTCAATTTGTTTCTGCTAAGGTTATGGCCAAAAACTGAGATTCCTTGAGAACAAATAACACCTGGAACGCATTAACAATGCACTGTGACATCAAACAGACCTAAATGGACAGGACACTGTCTCTTAGATAAGGTACCTGAGTGTATTGTGTGAGTTAATATCCAGGTCGATAAAAAACTCAGAAATAAGGGCGTGGGTGTCGTGCCGAGAATAGGATGTTTAGATTAAAGCAAAATGTTTGAAAAATTTGGAAACGTTTGTATTCCTGCAAGACCAAAATAGACACATTTATTTACCGTCAAACCTGGTAAATAAGGTGATGGCCTTTTGCTTGAATATGAGGCCAAGGGTAGCCTTCATTCATTCTGACTTTAACAAAAGCATTAATTCGAATATGAAATTGACAACATTTATCAAATTGTTTTATAATATTTATTCAGCATTTTTATGGAAAGGTTTAAGTCAACCAATATTTTAATCAATTTAAACAAAAATGATGATTGTTCCGTAGAAATAGCATGACCATGGAATTAGGCAAAATCAAACATTTGGGATCACCTAAAAATACCACGTCGTGGCCAGTCATCATTTCTGTTGTATTTCCTGCAAAACAGCTATTGATAACCAAAAAAGTACTGTCAGGTATAAAACTATTGGTTGGCTAATACAATGGATGTATATTCAAAGCTGCTGCATTCAGTAAGTGTTCCAAAAAATTCTTGATTTCACGTATGAGGCCATGGTCTTACATGCCAGGCTTTACCGTAGATAATATTAGATAGTAAAGTAAGCAAATTACCCAAATTTTGAGAGCTGAAATTGGCATTAAAAAGGGCAGATGCTTTAAAAGAACTGAAACCTCTAACTTTATAAATTGGGGGTGGGGATGAAACAAGACATGAACATAATGGAAAACATTTTAAAAATTCGGAGGTTGCATGTTTAGCAGATTATTGAACATAAATTTGGAAGAATAGAGTTATTATGCATAAAACAATCATTAAACATAAAAACTAAAAACTTACCCCTGTGTTTTCTGATGCCAGTCTTGCTGTACAAGGTTGGCTGTGTGGATGACAACTCTCATTCCACTGTCATACAGTAGCAGCATCATTTTACTGAAACCATACAAAATTGACTTGAATTGGTAATGGTCTGATATAACGTGCCGACTTTCGAGAACCAGTTTTTTCCACTGAATAACTGGCATCAAACTGGTTCTCAAAATACGGGCATGTTACATCAGATTATTGCCTGTGAATTAATTAATAATATTGGGGCCCGTTCCACGACATTACTTATAAAGTTCATTTTTTACTTAAATCTAAAATTTGTCTCAACTCCCAAAATTTGAAGTTTCCACATCCAGTAACTTAATAGTCAAAATTTAGACAAAACTTAAGTCAGAGACTTAAGCCAAACTTAAGATCTCTTTCTTGAAACGGACTTGAAGACAAATTTAAGTTTTATCTAAAAGTTGACTAAAATTTAAGATTTGTCTTACCTAAATCGGTTTTCTTGGAATGGGCCCCTGGACTATATTGCACTGGTGATGTCCAAAGAATGAAACTGACAAAAGCATGGCTTTAAATGAAGACCGAATGCGCAGTGAGTGACAATACTATAAAACATAAACTATGCATGAGTTTATGGTAAAGTCTCACCAAATTTAGACAAAAAAATGCCAAAACAGCTTTTTTTCATTTTACAAGCCAGGGCTTCTATCACTGTGTGAATGCCCACAATTTTCCAAAATATTGTATTTCGTTAGCAATGATATAGAGCTTTAACATGGAGACCTGTTAACTTGGTGCTATGTATCATTTGCATAGATGAAACCTAAAAAAAAAACCAAGAATTCACTTGTCTGCTTTATTGTGTCCTAAATTGGTGAGATTTTATCAAAACAAAGATGGCACGTTCGTGTCCAAGGAACTCCAGCAAAGCACTAAGAAGGCAAGAACTAGAGAAGTTTCGCAAAAGACATACGTGTGATGTGTTCCATACATGATGTCCAGTCGAGCCTGACACAACTTCACATGAGGGAACTTCATTGCCTCTAAATCCAACCTACTCTTACTTTCTCTCTGTTCTCCATGAACGATAAGAAGTGGTCGCGACCTGGAAAGTAATTTTTGTGTTATTTTGCTAAATAACACATGCCAAAACAGCCATTTCAACATTCATCAGAGTCTTACTGCCTAGCTACAAATAAAATATTCTTTGTACAAAGCATCATTTATTGGACAATCAGTTTCCAATTCCTTGTTGGGCGTCATCAGATATATCACAGGGCTCAAGAAACTGACAGAAAATAGGTTATCCTTAGGAAACGCTTAGAGTAATTCAATGAAAAAGATATTATGTTATGTTCTCTTTTAAATACGAGTCAAACATGTGCTTCTGAGTAAATTTCATTGGGCCATCTTGCATGAATATATTTGCTACCTGAACTGGGCTGGATACTGCTGAACCAACCAGGGTATATCTATGCAATAGTTGAACTGAGCTGACGATACCAAATTACCAAATTCGGGAGACAAGATATCTGTAAGANATTTTTTTCCAAGTTGGTTTACTTGGGGTTTACACACGCTGGTGGTGTCGTTTTTGTTTTGGTGACGACGTTTTTGTTTTTTTTTTAATTTTGGGTCCTGGCCCAAGGGGGGGGTTTAAACCCCCTGAACCCCCCCCGTAGATCCGCCTCTGACGGGCATCAAACTGGTTCTCAAAATATGGGCATGTTATATCAGATTATTGCCTCTGAATTAATTAATAACATTGGGGCCCATTCCACGACATTACTTATAAAGTTCATTTTTTACTTAAATCTAAAATTTGTCTCAACTCTCAAAATTTGAAATTTCCACATCCAGAAACTTAATAGTCAAAATTTAGACAAAACTTAAGTCAGAGACTTAAGCCAAACTTAAGATCTCTTTCTTGAAACGGACTTGAAGACAAATTTAAGTTTTATCTAAAAGTTGACTAAAATTTAAAATTTGTCTTACCTAAATCAGTTTTCTTGGAATGGGCCCCTGGACTATATTGCACTGGTGATGTCCAAAGAATGAAACTGACAAAAGCATGGCTTTAAATGAAGACCGAATGCGCAGTGAGTGACAATACTATAAAACATAAACTATGCATGAGTTTATGGTAAAATCTCACCAAATTTAGACAAAAAATTGCCAAAACAGCTTTTTTCATTTTACAAGCCAGGGTTTCTATCACTGTGTGAATGCCCACAATTTTCCAAAATATTGTATTTCGTTAGCAATGATATAGAGCTTTAACATGGAGACCTGTTAACTTGGTGCTACGTATCATTTGCATAGATGAAACCTAAAAAAACCAAGAATTCACTTGTCTGCTTTATTGTGTCCTAAATTGGTGAGATTTTATCAAAACAAAGATGGCACGTTCGTGTCCAAGGAACTCCAGCAAAGCACTAAGAAGGCAAGAACTAGAGAAGTTCCGCAAAAGACATACGTGTGATGTGTTCCATACATGATGTCCAGTCGAGCCTGACACAACTTCACATGAGGGAACTTCATCGCCTCTAAATCCAACCTACTCTTACTTTCTCTCTGTTCTCCATGAACGATAAGAAGTGGTCGCGACCTGGAAAGTAATTTTTGTGTTATTTTGCTAAATAACACATGCCAAAACAGCCATTTTAACATTCATCAGAGTCTTACTGCCTAGCTACAAATAAAATATTCTTTGTACAAAGCATCATTTATTGGACAATCAGTTTCCAATTCCTTGTAGGGCGTCATCAGATATATCACAGGGCTCAAGAAACTGACAGAAAATAGGTTATCCTTAGGAAACGCTTAGAGTAATTCAATGAAAAAGACATTATGTTATGTTCTCTTTTAAATACGAGTCAAACATGTGCTTCTGAGTAAATTTCATTGGGCCATCTTGCATGAATATATTTGCTACCTGAACTGGGCTGGATACTGCTGAACCAACCAGGGTATATCTATGCAGTAGTTGAACTGAGCTGACGATACCAAATTACCAAATTCGGGAAACAAGATATCTGTAAGAACACAAATATCAATGACTCAAACACACAAGTCACATACAGCAACAGGGTTCTCCAGACTTCCCTAGGTCAAAAACGTACCGAAGCAAACAAACAACCAAAAAGGGTAGATATCCCTCTCCCATTACAGTGTTTGGGAGCCTATGTCAAGAGTTAATTTCCCGTATTTCTGTGATGGTTTATTCTTTCTCTACTCTGAAATTGCAAATGCACACATGAGCAGACATTACAGAGTGTAAGGCTACTGGCTTGAAACATTTGCTGGCTTAACAAATTTAAAGATAGCAGAAAAGAGGCAGAAAATTCAATCAGAGCCAAAAGCTAAAAACCAAAATTGAAAAAAAGATGCAGCATCCTGTTAAAACCGCGAGTGGAGAACCCAAAGCAACTTAGTCAAGCTCAAAATCATGAACTTCAAAACAGGGAAACAAAGTTTGCAGCAGGGTTCTCTATTTCAGAACGACACTATAGCACATCCTTCACTATTTTGCAACTTAAGATTAAATAGGAGCCTAGAAAAATGTCCAACTTTGGCTAACTTTGGAACATAATATTTCACAAATGGATGGTTACATTCTCAAGAAACTTTAAGAGGCTATGCTTTAATTGCTGGTCTTCAAAAGCCCGTAAGGACCTGTTTTTCCAGTGTTTCATTTTTATATGAGGGCTATCAAAATTAGAATTCTCATGATTTTACAATAATGAAATGATAATTTAGAAAACTGCTAAAGCATTTTTGAGATTTCAGCTTGAATATTAATATCAAGCAACCTTTGGTCAGTCTTGTTGATACCAAGTGCTGTATTGGTATGAATGTACCTTTCATTTTCGTTAAAGTTTGCTAAAAATATTGTCATGTAACCCAATTGATAGGCTAAGCATAAACTAAAAAATTGAATTCAACATGGTTTCCGCTGTAATGTACTTAAATCAATGCTTTGCAGATATTTGTGATAATGTCCTGCATAATATCAAAAAAGCAGATAGCTTCACTCACCTTTAATGTGAATTCCAATCATATTGTTGTACCTGTCTTGGATGCCAGTGACATGCGTTAACAGGAAGTTGTATTTGCTGTCACCCAGTCGTTCCTTAATGCTTGTCGTATTATGACGGTTAGGCTGCGCAGGATTCAGCACTGTGAACTTTGAAGAACCTAAAATTGTAAAAATGTTTGATGGCCTAGTTGACAGAAAATAAATTTTCTGTTGATTTATGAAGTTAAACATTCCCTGGCATGCTTAACATTTTTTTTGAGAAAAAAACACAACATTCAATTATCAAAACCAAGTTATTTTGTATGAATGTGAACTATCAGGTGAGCTAAGATCTGCATTCTCATCAACCTGCTCAATCATTACTAAAACTAAACTTTTCAGCTTTTGCCACAAAATCATGCTGCTTTTTAGTTTTAAGCAAAGTCTTGATATCAGCCGAGTGCATTTAAAAAGACTAATAAGTTCTTTCACATACCAAATTGTGGATGCTGAAATTCTGTAAAATGTAGTGGATTTTTGCGGTAACAGTCTTTTCCATATCTACACAAAGGTCTTGTGTCCAGGCTGGCCTCTCTAGAGCCACTAGAGCCTGCTGTAGCTATTAGTCTGTCCTTTCTTTGGATTTTTTCATTATTTCCAGTCGCAGAAGTCTGTCTCATTGACATAGCTGAAGTCAGTTTTATCTTTTTACTCTGAAATTTTTGATGATCTGTTGTGCCTTCGTTGCTGGAATCGCTGTCTGAGAGTTCATGAGTTCTTTTTGAACTGGAGTCTTGTCTCACAATGGAAATATCACCCGAATCATCAGAATCGCTCTCTGAATCAGATAACTGGTGAACTGTCTTCTTGCTGTCAGCAGCCTCCGCAGTCATTCTGAAAGCTAACAGCAAGACTAGTTGAAAGAGATGATAAGGCGGTCAAACATTGTGAACTTGTAAAGTCTGTTCATGGTATAGGTGTAAATAATTGGTCAACATTTAAAAAACATGATCATGGTTATAATTCTATGACTTGGATTAATGCATTATTGACTTGTTATTGTATTTATCAGATTAGGAGATACTTACGATTGCAAATTAAGTATCTCGAATATGGCTACACCACTTTCAGGGGCCTTGACACAACATTTTACAAGCACTGAGGCGAGTGGCCAATGAAAACTGAGGTATAGTATTGTATCAACACAAACTGATCGAAGCATCTACTGAATCACTATGAATAAACATTTTGAAAATTGTGACTAATGTTGTAGTTAAATTGAATAAAGTTTCAATTTCAGGTTTCTGCTTCTTAACTTTTCTAAGCTCTAGGGTGACTTTCAGTGGCGGATTTAGAGGGGGGGGGGGCAAGGGGGCCTTGCCTCCCCCCCAAATTCTTTGGGCAGTTCGGGAGTACCAATGTCTGACAGGCAAAATCCTGGCCAATACTCTGCCCTAGCCCCCTCCCCCTAACTCAAAATCCTGGATCCGCCCATGACTTTAGGTCCATCACCTTGTTTGGGGCAAGGCCGCAAATCTCGATCATGAGTACAATAAAACAAAGAAAAATGAATGGAGTTCATTGACGGCTTCAACGTTCAATGGAAAATATCACCACCCCATTAACCTCTTCGATTTATTCAAGACATTGAAGTTAGAGGTTTGTAAAACCTGGACCCCCACACTCCACGACTCACAAACACTGGATGACTGGTAACGACTACAAGTTACAACGTGTACAGCCGCGGGGTGACGCTTGGATATTCGCATGAATGCTTGGTGACTACCTTTAGCTGATTGCCAGTAAATCACAAAAGAAGCGATCACGATCACTGGATCGTAGGCTTGGTACAAAGCTTTACAAATACAACTAGGTGTATTGCAATTAGTCTGTTGAGAGAGATTTCGCTGGGCTCGCACCGCCGACTCTTCAGTCTTCCTTTCTCGCCAACCCAAGTTTGAAAAACGCCGCCGTGCGTAGGAAAGGAAAACTACGTGATTCCATTTCCGTATTCTGCTATTACCGAAGAACCGAAGAACACTGGTAGTTGAGTGATCATTTACAAGTCAATGAACAAGCAACGCGAAGGAGTTTTTGCTTTAGATGAATAACAAGAAGTGTGTGGCCAGTTAAAGTGTGCAATCGAAGCCTGGCGGTCAGGCTGCTGCCGCTGCCGCAGCGTGGCACCATAGATCATGATATGGGGCACTGAGATGCACTAGCCACTGAATTAGGCAGTGCCTCCGTCTCGATTGGCACCAGTAGGCCTATAGACCGTGATCCTCCAATAGGCGCATCATACGCCGAAACTTTTTCGGCGAATTATGTCTCACACTTTTTAAACAATGATCCGAAGTCACGGTTGTTGTACCATTTGTACATCTAGAGGGACACCTTAATTAGGAGGCCAACTCGAACCACTCCCGTAATCATGGGCGGCGCACCATAGGGGGCTGGGGGGTTGGGGGGGGGGGGGNGGGGGGCTATAACCCCCACTTTTTTTCAGTGCTGCGCCGTCCATGGCAATCAACTTTTTCGAGCAGTCCTTCGTTCAGTGGCACGAATCGGCATGGCCAACAAGCTCCTATTGGACAGCAAGTGCCAGTATCATAGCGCGCAGGAAGTAAAACTATTGATGGCCATGCAGTTGCCAGTGACCGAAGGACTGCTCGAAAAAATTTGATTACGGGAGTATTTGTTTGAGTTAAAGACATCGAAGGCATCCTATTCGCAAATGTGACTGATTTTTGAGATACGCGCTAAGGAAAAAAATTGTGGTTAAAACAGAGTTTCTAATCTCCCTCCCACTGATGATAAATACACGCATGCGCTCACAGTCAGTGGCTTGAAGTCACTAAAGGTCAAAGGTAACAATTTCCATATAAAGGAAATGTGCTGTGTCTTGCCATACCGCGCCAATAAGATGACGTGTTTTGCCTCGTGGGAGAAAAATTGACGAAGTTGGGAGCAGTTGACAGATCGTTTTTTTTAAATTTGAAACTAAAAGAAAATGCTTTGACATCAACAGAAATCAAAAACCTCTACGAACAAATCCTAAACATGCTTTGTGAGCAGGTTGAATTCTGTTTCAGTGACAGAGAACCAATTTCAATTTTGCACTTTAGACTATCGCGCTCCAAGCCTCTTTAATAATAAAAATTGGAAAAAAAATACGTCGGTCACTTAGTCGACAAAGTATGAGAAGTTCTTGAAATGTTTGAAGTCAATATTCTGCTGCCGCTGAAGCAGGCCGACTCATAAGAAGCAGTGTTTTGCGTGGAGATCTTGCTTTACTCGACTTTTGAGTCTAAGATTTTCGTTTCACTTTTCAGGCAGCTCGGCGCTAACTCGTGTCGTTCATGGCTGAAGTGCATGTTATCGGTCAGATTGTGGGAGCAAGTGGATTCCCCGATCATTTACTTCTGTGCAAATGGAAGGTGCTTGCAGGTTGGATTTTTGCACATATCTAGGTTTATTGTGATCGTAACAGTAACTTGTTAAAGCTAATTTCCAACTCAGTGTTCTTCAGAACTTCTGTGTATACTGTGACCAGAACAGTAAAATGCCCCAAACCCACTAATTGTCAAACCTTTCTGTATAATTAATGCTGATATTTTAAAAAATTATGTAAAGCCACCTTCTTTGAAATATTAACATGTGATTTTGGGTTATGGTCACATACTGTTATGCAACTGGTGCCCGTTCTGTGGACGTAATGCTCTTGCGAAAACGCAAGACTTCTCGAGATATCGCCACGTATTGCAAGCGAGACACATCCGACACTAGTTCTATTCGCGAGATTCTCTCAAATACCGACTCAACCCTGGTCTCACCTATTTCATTAGAGAGGTGGTCTTCAGACTGAAACTGACGAGCAGCTAGAAAAATATTCGTCTGGCCTAAAGTGATAAACACAACTGCGCATGTCAGTTGAGATGTTCCAAAGGCAGGGAATTTGAGTAAAAACAAACTAGGCCTCATGGTCTAACGAGAGTTCGCGTTTTGGCAGAAGACTGGTTTCAACTAGGTTAAGTAGAACCTTATGATATCTCTGTGAATTTAGCAATATATCCTGAGCCTGAAGATTGAAACAGTCACATTAATTAGGTCACGTGACCATGTCTTTTCAGTAAAATTTAGCAACAAAGAAAGGTACATGGAGAGCAAAACAACGGTATCAATAACATGACCAAAGTTTATTTGATGTGATAAATGCTCAATGTAATATATCAAAGACGCTGATACGGTTTTCTCATATGATTTCGTTTTCTTTTCATGCAACTTTAAAGGTGTTTCATAAAATTCTATCATGTTTTGATAGACCCTCGGCAAAAGTGGAACACTTAAAAATTAAAAAACAATTCCAAGCAGTGTTTTAATAATATAGCGCGTAAAGCGTAGTATCTAAACGTCACATAAATCCGATCAGCCATCTCTGATACATGATGTTTCAAATTCTGACCATTTTTATAGGGTCTTATATAGTCGTTATGTGACGGTGGAAAATGGTCTCAAATCACTGGCAGTCACTATTTAGTCTGAATTAGACCAGAGTTGGTTAACGTTTCATTAAATTCTTTACATTATCGTAGGGGGAGCCGATCGAAAGAACTACCTTTCCTCATGCATTATATCCTGATTGCGTAACTGATATTAACATGTCAGATAATACAGCTGTTCATTTCTGTCATAGGAGGAGCTTGGAGGATCATATCCGGTTTACCAGAGGGCCAGACTCAAATGGACTCGCCAAAGGATGAACAGTTCACTTGCTTTTCGCACCCAATAGACATACACTTCGCGGCAAAGGGTTTACACGGTAATTTACAATAAACGTATGTTGACACGAATAGTAAAATTGTGTGCTCAACATATTTCATAATTTTGTTCTCCTTCCTGAAGGGGAGGGGACGTCGTGAAAACGATTACCCGTACTTAGGACGATAATCTCCCACCCGATACGATACCCCAAACATCCGAGACAATGTCTGGGAGAGTCGAACATCCAGTCGAGTGTCCTTTCAACATGGCGGCATGCCTCTGGCAGTCTCCAACTAAGAAAGACCCATCAGCCTCAAGTTAAACGGGTTGAGAAGTTTTCAAGTCATACGTTCATGTTCCGTTCATTACAACGAAAGTTTATAATTCATAGCAAAATATATTGTGTTTTTCGTTATTTGTTTGTCACAGGTTGGCCTAAATTTCATCTGCAAGTTTGGCACCAAGACGTTTTCGGACGAAACGAGATATACGGTTATGGCTTCTGCCATTTACCAACGAGTCCGGGTAACCATGACATCACGTGCCCAACGTGGCGTCCTGCCGGGTCTACATTACGAGAACGGGTGTCACAGTACTTTTTGGGCGGCGGACCTCAATTAAGAAATCCAGATACGTTCTGCTGCGGCGCAGACAAATATTATCTTCATACATCTGCCACGGGGAAAGTTCACCTTAGCATTGGTGTGATATTGAGAAATTTCGACAAATATGGCATAGAATGCTAACGCTGTATTTCCCATGCAGATGAAAAAAAATCTCGTCTTCTGCGGCTGTTGATTCATCTTTCCGATTTTTTATTCAATAAGTGTTTCCGTTGCTGTTTGTACCGAGGAAACGTTTTGTGTACTAGATATGTTGCGAATGCCGTTGTAACGTCTCCGGCAATTTCATGTTTGACGATTATCACGAGTGATTCCTGAGTTCGGAGTTGGTCGGATGAGCGATCTGGGTGTGGATGGAATACAAACTACTTCATGTTTTAGAAGTGTAGATATGTATTTCTTGATTGCAATAAATATTGATACATTCAATTAATATCTTTTTCGTAAAACATTGAGTTGGTTCGAAACGAATTTTCGTAGGCGGATCCGGGGGTCAAGGTGGTCCGAACCCCTTTTTTCTTTTGATTTTAGTGATATTAAATCTAGAATTTTAAAATTGTTGACTTGGAACCCCTTTTTAAAAAATCCTGGGTCTGCCCCTGATGTTCGTTTTTCGGACAAACGTTCATGTAAAAAATATATATCAGTTTGAATAGGGTCAAAAGGACGCGCCGAAGTCGGCGACATTGAGACATGATTAAGAAGTGCAAAGTTAAAGAGAATTTCAAGACTTTATCGCAGATAACATTTCAACAATTTTCGGAACTTTTTCACGAAAAATAATTCGATTTTCTCACGGGAATCTGTTTTGATTTTGCTTTTAGTTTCGCACAACTTAGCACTGTTAGTAATCTCAACTTTCTCGGCTGTCGAACCACGTGACCGTCAGGTACTCAATCGCTCGTTCGAATTTTTTGAGACGCAGCGCGTCATTCAATGACTTAACTTGTCAAACACAATTTAGGTTAAAATCAGTTAAAAATAAGCATGTATATCAAGATAGTTCAAGAAGTCGGCAGAAACTATGTCGGCATAATTTTAGGAGCGCGCCCTGCGTCATTGGAGCATTTAATAATTTCATTGACGCGGTGACAACGGGCCCGTAAAGACTGAAAATTGGTCCTCCAGATCGATTAGCCCATAGACTTCAGGTAAGTCACTTTGCAGAATGGGCTTTGCTTAGGAGGGAAAATGATGGTCAATGTTCTAGCATAACTGAGATAACACCGCGTGTACCCGTTGTATAATGTTGCTTTATGTAATAAATGAAAATTCCGTCAGCTATCGTACTTCGCTTTGCACTTGATCTGTTATAAAGGAATTGAAAACGTGTTTAAGTTATGTAGAGCAGAGTAACACTTTGTACTATACGGATTTTTTTCTACTTTTCACTAATCTGCTGTTGATGAGGTCACGTGACCTTGTCGTTTTAGTAACATTTGGCAAAAACACAGGTATATTGATACCAAAACGACGGTGTCAATAGCACGACCAAATTTCATTTGACATAAATGTCCAAGATGAAATCCCCAAGCGATATGACAGGTTTTTAAAGAGACATTTCGCTTTCGTTTTCTGCAACTTCTGAGTTTTTGATAGCCCCTCATGCAAAAAATAAACATTTTATAAACAATTCATTTCCAACGTGATGGTATCGGAAGGTTTCATATGAATACGATCAGTAATTTCCGAGATATGGCGTGACGCACGGCAATTCGCCAAATTTGGCGATTTGTCTTGTAACGTACATAACTTCAATTATTCAATGACACTGACTCTCAATCAGGATGTTCAGTTATTGAACTAGGCGAGTAATTATATATAAACTGTTGTCAGTTTAACAGTCATCCGGCATTTTTGATAGTGAGTGCCAACCTCAGCAGGCCTGCAGTGAACGTGCAAATCCTATTGTTTTGATGGGTTCTTAAACCCGAACGGAAAAACCACGTTTTATATATTTTCCAACTTTTGTTGTTATGGTAAAATCCTGCCAATTAAGCTGTGAATATTGATCCAGTCAATGTGGATGACTAAATTATTAACATTTTGAAACCATGGATCTCGTAATTTTCCAAACAGTTGTCAAATCTAGGGCACCGTGGGGCTTGTACATGTAGGCCTAGTCAGTTACCGGCTCTGATGTCCGATAAGTGTTGAAGACCTAAGCTGTTCAGACTACAATACTTGCCCGTAGAAGTTTGTTGTGCCGCCGTGATCCGCCATATAAGAGGTTTCATTAGCTTATTTACATGATAAAATACTCGGGTTACCAATAATACCATAATTGCTAAGGTATTTTACAGCCAAAGACGATCTGTCGTTTAGGCACGCCTATAAATATTTGCTACACCATCTAAGGAAAGGGCTGCTTTGTTTGAATGTTTGATAGTAAATTCATTTTAGTGAAGGTGTACCATAACTTGTCTGTGTAACCTGTCGTTAAAGTATTGTTTTGTACCACTGAGCAATAAACCGTGTTCACGTCACTTTGCCATAAAATGTAATACCTGTATATTGATTAGGTCTTAGCCGACGCGGGATTGGGGATACTGGCAGGACAGGGTCTAGCGCTTCGGTAAAACCTTAGCGTGCGTGACGCGTTCATGGCACTCGGCCGCCCGCCGTCCTCCGATAGTGGTTTTAAAACTGCCAAGATTCAGCGCTTTTGACGAATTACAGAAATGACTTTTTAAGACGTCATAGCTGATCGAAGCTGAGAACAAGTCAAACAATTTTAGCGAATGTGACTCTTCGTTTATCGGAGTAAATCATTCCGAGCTTCACTGTCGTTATTGGTGACAATCACAGTATACAGTCATGGAGAATGAAAGGCTTGAAAACACGAGTTGGAGTAATTTTACCAACTGCAGTCGCAACCTTGTGTACTCCGAGCACGTGATGTATAGTTACGTGTATCCGTGCATCTGTACACTAGGAGTATTGTGCAACATTCTATGTCTAATCGTACTCACGGACAAGTCGTTCCGGAGTCCAACGTTTGTGTACCTTCGAGCGCTCGCATTCTTCAATTCGCTATATTTGGCAATCGTGGGTTTCATCGGTGTTTCCAGATGTCAAGACTGCTACGGAGGCAACCCGGGATACTACTGGCGACGCTTTTATGAAGTTTATATCTACCTGCCGTTTAACAATATTGTCGGAACAGTTAGTATCTGGATTATAGTCGCAATATCAGTCGAGAGATACATCGTTGTGAAGTATCCTATTAAAGGAAAACTCTACTGCAGCAAACCTAAGGCGTATTGCGTTATATCATGTCTCATCGTGTTTTCTTCTCTCTTGCATTGGTATTATTTTATCGCCTCCACCATCGATGACTGCAACAACATAGTCATCGCAAACTATTCCTCGGACTTCCGACGGACGTTCACAGTTTGCTCCTGGATAAAAGCATCGGTTGTGACCTACGTGTCTTTGCTTTTATTGTTCGTCTTTGGAATTTTAATCATTTACGAACTTGTTCGCAAAAAGGACATCAAGCTTAGACAGCCAAGGTACCAAATTCAGCAAGCCAAACAGCAGCGGCGATACACCGTAACTATTGTCATATTTAATATTTGCGTGTTCGTTGGATTTCTTCCCGTAGTTTTGGCTGCCCGGCCAATTGCGCGCGAGTTATTTCAGGACATGGAGTTGACGTCGCCACAGTACCAGACATTCAGAATCACTACGAACTGTGTTGAGCTAATGACGTTCGTGCTTAATTTCTTTGTATTTTTCTGCTGCAACAAACAGTTTATGAATGTTCTGCGCATTAAAATGTCCTGCAGAGAGAACAAAACTATGAAGTTATGGTACATTACGGACTACAACGCGAACCACTGCAACGGTCGAGAAAGTAAGTCTACCAGCCTCTCACAATGGTCGATATCTTGAAACGGGAGACATTTATGTTAATTTGACTTGACCTGACAAGACAATCTTAAGAGTGACAACTTTCGGTCGATTTCGAAATCCGCAATTAATTACTCAAAAATCCATTCGCATTCTCTGGCTGTCGGTTCTGTACGGCTTTTCACTAAGCCATAATTAAAATACCATTAGGTTACAGCAAGACATCGCTGAGTCGCTATCACAAAAAAACTCATTGACGGAGCGACGTTGCAATGGACGTTACACAGGCTAAACAGAGTGATATCGAGACGTCGCATATTCCGAGGAGATTTCTTTTCCACGCCAAATTCCCTCTGTGAACACGATTCCTGTTTGGTCGAAAGAGGATTACGCTGATAACGCACACGTATTGATAAAAGTTAAGTGGTTGTCATATACGGAAAATCTACAAATGCTTATGGAATGTTGAATAACGCAAATAATTCGATGTACTGTAGTTTTACCCGACGGCAAAGGTGTACAAACATGTATGAAATATAACGACGATATAAAAAGTAATATGCATAAAATTAAATTTCTTTGTTGCTCCACGTGACAAAAACAGTACTCGAAACCTTAGGCTTTAAATACATTTCGTGTCGACGTTCGTCTTATTTTATTTTATACTTAAGTATTTAGATTTTGTCGTTGGTAAGAGCTTTAAACAACTTTTACTTCAACATGTATAAGAGTTCACCTTATTAACGATAAACACCTCATTAGTTATACAAATCATGAATACAAAGTGAAATGAACGAACGAAGAGTATATTCATTGCTTCGACCAATTTTGTCACTAATTGCCATTTTCCCTAATTTTACTTTAATCTGTTCTTTCATTGAGCGTCTTTAATAACAACGAACTCTCATACCATAACAATGTTCAGATAACATACATTAATTCCCCTAAAATGAATAGAATATCTAGGCAACTAACAAGAGTCTAAAAAGATAAAAGGAATCATGAGAATTACCAACAATAATATATTTATTTATTTAATAACAAATTACCCATTGGTCAATGAAAATTAACCAATCAATAAAAATAGGACATATTGAATAGACTAATCACAGCCAAACCACACCATGATCAATATCTGTACCATTGGATACCTTTGTTAAGAACAGATGTCATATTCATCAGAATACTGGTCAAGGTGATAAAATCCAGAAACACTATGACTTTTGGTCACTAAACAATGATAAATGATCAGAGCTTTTCATGAATTATGCTACGAATGATAATCAGTCTAATATCAGACTGATGATGATTTATCATCATCCTGATATGAATCCATGGCAACCAAAATGGGTACGCGTGTACCCAAACAGCCAATTCAGTAAATGCTCTGGCAATTGGATTAATACATGCCACTTCATCTGAAAGAGTTAAATATAACATCCGTGAAACATGGACAGTGCCATAACTTGTTCACACGTGTAACTAAACCTTATGTGTTTAGATGGCCATCCACAAACCATAGCAGCATTTAGAGAAACAAGAACTCATTACTATTTACACAGTGCCATAACTTGTTCACACCTGTAACTAAACCTTATGTGTTTAGATGGCCATCCACAAACCATAGCAGCATTTAGAGAAACAAGAACTCATTACTATTTACATTCAGGGTTAGGCACATAACTGAATGTGGCTATTTAATGTGAAAACGTAAGACATTTGGGGTAGAAATTTTTCCAAATACGGCTGTAGCCATGAACAGTAGTTACATCTACAAGTGCCATCAAACAATACATCTGGCTTCATTCCCAACACAGGTATTCAATAGAGTATAGCAAAAGTAATATCATAATCGTTCCAGGCAAAACAGCCCCCAACTTTTTACTGCAGTTAATCGGAAGCATTACACGGTCATAATAAAAATAATTACTATCATTAAAATAGATTGCAAATACATTACGCACAAAATGCAACATCAGAACTAGCCACCATCAAATGCATTGCCTCTGAAAACATACAATCAAGAAAACGTTCAAACATGACTAGATGTGTTTTCATCACAGGCAATGACCAGGGTATGTGATTACTTCAGACGAAAACACTGTTCATCGCTTCTGATCAATCATCAAACAAAGCAAAGTATTCAACAATGCAACATCAGGTGATTAGACCCACATTACACCCACATCACACCCACATCACATCCAAACAGTTTTCTACCATTTCTATTACAATACTACGAACAATGCAAGACAAAAGTAATCAGACAAAATACTGTTACACAACCATGTTGGCTAATTCTTTTAACATCAACAAATTACTGGTCATAACTATAAGGGTAGCAAAGTTCAACAGAATTACACTGTACTTAGCCACCTCTACCAACTCTCCCATTAAAACCCCCTTATTCTCCTTCATGAGAAAAGACTGTTCCAACGATGAATTCAGTTTCTGCCCAACTGCCACTATGGGAGTTCCAGTTCCAGTTTTTGTCTTAATACTTTTGGCTCGTATTGTACTAGTGCAGCTGCATGGAAATTACCTCAAAATATTGAAATTTCCGACAAAGTAAAGTTGTTTTAAAAAAGCATGCAGTACCAATCAGGTCAGGCAGATATTCCATATTTTAATCTGAATTAATAGTTATCAGCAGAGAATCCTCCCTTCGAAACAATGAATACCAGTAATCTCCATTTGGACCTTCTTTCGTGTTAAAAATGTAAAACCAAACAAAGCAAATTACGGTTTTCATTCCTAAACAATGGCTTTCAAAGCAATAGAATTTCTGCATGAAACAAATATGCCAATTCAAAACTTAGTAAATGCATGATACCCGAGTGAAACCTAATTCTATAATTCTATATCATTTCGTTAAACTGTCTATGAGAAAGTGATTAGAATTAGAAATAAGACAGATAACTTGGCAAGGTGTTGAATAGGGTGCTAGCGCATACTGTCGGAAAATGGGGTCACAGTGTATTTGCAAAATTTTTACAACAACCCAGATCAAGCATGACCCTGATGTCAAGGAAAAGGCTACTTGGAATAACAAATATTAACATGTCATAACAACAATTTAACAGAGATGGTTGTGAGAATTTAGATACCAATACAGGCAGCCATTTCACTGAAATCTAAGGCTCCTGAAAAGTTCACTATCAGCATAACTTCAAAAAATCCTAGCAATATGGTACAATGAATTAAAAGTCCATCATTGCGTATTTTATAAAAATATACAAAATGCTTTCCCAGATATTTAAAAGTTAACTTAATGGGTACCTAAGGTGCCAGGTTACTTTTTTACCAAATATGAAATTTCTTTTGTAACTTCAAATTTTAATACTGGATCCATAAACATATATTGCTAACATCTTTGATTGCTACAGAATCGTATGTGCATAAACACAATGCTCAGATCTTCATAACTACACGCCTGATCATCTTTTTTAAAAAAAGTGATTTTTCAGTGATTTTCGTATTTTCCACAATCAGGATTTCTTCACAAGCAACTTACCTTGCAAATTCTGTTACTTTATTCTTTTATCTACAAAAGTTTGTCTGAGATTTTCTTTTAAGGTAGGTTACCCAAAGATCTTGGGTGTCAAAAATCAATATTTCCTTTTTTAAAGAATGTTCTTCGTTTTGATGGTGGAGTTCTCTGGCTAAAAGACTATTAAAACAAAATATCCAATACCCTTTTACTAACAGAATAAGGAAACGGAGTTTGCAAAAAAGTATGCCCGTGAAACTTATGATAATCTCTATGAAAAATCAGTATTTTAGATAAAATCGCAGTCACATGATTACCAATGTCTGCATATTGTGTTTGTGTACATAAGATTCTATGATATCAAATACTTCAAGAATGATAACATAATGACTGTGCTTATTAATACTTAAAAGTTATTTAGACCTTGGTAATGAAGGTAACCTACTACAATTACCACAGATCAATTATATTCTCATATTTCTGGTTAACAACAAGCATGTCAACAACAAGCATGTCAACAATCGGTATGAATCATCAGTACCACCTGTGACAATTAACTGTTCACTGCAGATGACTCCAAGTTGAAGAGCACTCGTCATTAATGTAAGGAAGACTGATATGGCTCCGGGATACAGTCCAAGAGACCTAGAAACATACAACGAAATAACAAAATTTCAATACATAATATTCTGTCGTATTTCCAGCAGTCTTGGTTAACAATTCACGCGTTACAGCATAATAACAGTTGTATCCCAAGCTTGAACTCGGCCCTGTCAAAATTCCAACCAATCGAGGTACAGGCGAACTACCGAGTCACTTTTGTTGTTTTGAGAAGCAATCGAAAGTATGAATTGCCTAGTAACTTGCACTTCCACAATGCATTGCATACTTGTAACGGCTAAATCACCAATTCCATGATCAGAGTCTCAGTTGTCCCAATCGAGCGCACGACGACACTAACAGTGTTTATCAGTTTATAGTAGGCCAACAATGGGGGACATGACCGATTTTTGCAAGGAACTCGAGTGCTTTCAAAGTTAACGGTGTGATTTTTCTTTCGAACGTAAGGACAACGAAGTTGACGGTAATAAACTGGAGCAAGTAGCTTCAAGCATAGACAAGCTTGCCCCATGCTGTTTGACTTGCACAATGTCTAGTAAAGAAATCGGCGTTCAGGAACCCAACTGCGCCACATAAACATAACAATTTAATATATTAAAATCTGAATTAAATTCTTGTTCAAATTGTGCCCGAGAAAGATGTCTTGCGATTCTGTACACTGATATGTTATAAAGTATAGGCCTTCCCATACCACTGTGACAGTCATTTTCAGAATGTCCGAGACCGTCGCAACATTACGATAACACAGGTTAGGGAGAGGTGAAAAAGAAGAATTGTGGTCAAAAACATGCCAGGAATGGAGCACAGTAAATGGGTTCTTACTCAGAGTGAACAACACTTAGTCGATTCTCACTCAAGGTCCTACTAGCACTTAGATGTGTTACATCACTTGACTTACCCTTACTCTCAAGAAATTCCCTACTGAACAGCTTGGCGTAGTACCTCTGACCTGTGTCACAGAGACAGGTGACCACTGTGTGACCTGGACCCAGTATCTTAGCCACCTGTACCGCAGCTGACACATTGAGACCAGAAGAGGCTCCAACGAAGAAGCCTTCCTCATGGAGCAAACGGAACGTCTGCAAACGAGACCAAATATGCATGGAAGGATATCTTGATACTACGCATTCCCCGACAGTACCACATGTAGGTTTCTCCGGGATCCATGTTACATGAGCAACGCCGAGTGTTGAAATGCGCCCACGAATGCACCGCAAATGTTGTGCTTTTAGGGGTGTTTATTTGCATCATAAAAATGGCCACTAGATGGCGCAAAGTATTAAAACTGAATCCAAAGACGACAAGGAAACAACAGAATGTCTAATTTCTCTTTGTAAACAACCTGACATACCATGTTAACAGCATCTGTGTCAAGAATGCATAATGCATCATCTATAGGCGCCCCCTTGAGGTTCTCAGTGACCCGACCTTGACCTATGCCCTCAGTGATAGAGCTGCCTTCCGACCGTTCCAGCTTGCCATGTTTTATAAAATTGTACAGCACACTTCCCTGAGGGTCAGCCAGGAAAACTTGAACATTTTTGTTCTTGTCCTTCAGGTATGTAGCAACACCTGCAAGAATAGGTGCAAGAAGTCATTTTCATTTGCCCACCATCTTCATGGGATCATTGCTGCACAATTTCACGAAGACCATGCATAGATATAGGAAATAAATCCCCCGCACATGATGCCAATATCAAGAACGCCTAATAATATATTACAAGCTCATAAAAATCCCTAATAAATATAGTATTTACTCTTCGCTCATCTATAATAACTAACTGTAACAACTTTTCAGTTAACGATAACATGTATCAAATGGAAATATGACACTCAAGGGAAATTTCATTTGTCAAAACAGAAATGTACTCATCGTAGTCAAGACCAAACTAATTCATCGCCACAACAAATATGTCTCAAGACTCCAATCTTAACCTCAATCAAATTTCATCAAGTCAGATTACTTTCCCTTCATTAATCAATACACCCAATTAACATATTCTTTTCATGCACTTATAACAATGAACCAATGTATGGAAGTGATTGGGGACTATTCAGCTCTCTAAGTATGACAATGGACAAGTGATCTCAAATGTCAGTGACATTTCAATTCATTAGGTACATTGTCAACTCGTTTCGCATAATAAAGGATTTTTGAATCAGTTTCAATTTCTGACGTTCAATATTAATCACATGACAGTGGAATCAATGAGATCTATTTTATATCTAATTGTTGCCCAACTGACGTCCACGATGCTCTCGGCTATTTTCAAATTCACACGACAGAAAACCAACCCACAAATGTATTCTTACGCCTTAACAGCAACACTCTTCATCAGAGAATATGACATTAAAATATCAAAAGTTCAACTTATTTATTAATAAAGTGCGTTTCAAATGCACTAGAAACTTGTCAATTCTTTAATATACAGATGGGTTGTATTTGCTCCATGAGTAAATATCAATAACAGATAATGTCATCGAGTTAGGTCAGTTATGGCTAAAATTGTGGAAGATAACAGTCTGGAGACAATTAACAACAAAACAGTACCAAATTAATTGAAAATTTATTCTCCAAAATTTTGCAGATTTTATCACAAAAATCTCTTCAACATTTTAACAAAAGCGTTGAAATGCACCCATAACTGCACCACAAATGGTATGCTTGTGGTTATTGCAGTGTAATTAACAGAATAAAACTAATTTGCTCCAAGCTGGAAAATCAACTTGTACTGACACATCCCAGAAACTCAACTCCATTTCAAAGCCCATCACAAAATCTGTCAAGTATTTTTGTCAATTAGAAAGGACTACCAATGTCTTATCAGTAACCAACATGCCAACAAGGGGTGCTACGGTAGGTAAATCGGCCCGAAAATTTCTTAAAGATCCTGGATCGGGCTTAGGAAATACGACCGCAGATGCATAAAAATGCCAATATGGTGCATCACAATAGTGAAACCACACGCTAGACCCATGTGAAAATCAACCTATCCTCCGGTCAGTAGCAACACAGTTTTCACTATTGTTTGAAATGTTAGATACTAGGCATATAGAAAGGTACTCTGAAGATATAGAGGAAAACATAAAATTGCCACTAGGGGCCACAGTGGTAGTCAACTAACCTGAAAGTCATCGCCATGTCTTCAGTTTCATAGGAACTTTGCCAATTCCATTAAGGTCCTACCAGGGGTTTAAGAGCTACATTGGTGAATACCAGATGTCCCCACAGAAGTGACGACGATATGTGATCCCATACCTAATTGTGTACATGCTGGCATGAAATAATTGCAAACCAGCTTTGCTGATTTTTTCTCCTTTGGTCTAAAGTCTTGATTTTATTGTTCATTTAAGGTAAATAACTATGAAAAAGAGGAGCACAAAATCGCAAGAAGATGACTTATACTTTAGCCAGGAAATTAGTGTTGTGCGGATCACCCTTCTTCCCAAATAAGTGATGCAAGCATAGTTCTTTTGGTAATAAAAGCATACATCCACATTTCCCCTCCTTACAAAGTAAAAAATCTTGAATATAAGCTTTAGCAGTCTGCTCCACGTTCAATTTCTCGCAATCTGCTCTGGTGGAAACCTAGCAAACCCCACATTTCTTACGCACCTCCAAGTGTACCACCAGTCCCAGTTCCGAATGTAACAGCATCCACCTTCCCATCTGAAACACAGATAAAGTGAGTTAGTGATCATTATATACCATGTTTGTCTGGTTTACACATAGGGAGTCGGAATAAAGAAAATAAAATAAAATATCAGAGGCTCGGCCTTAAGCTAAACATGGCTGCTTCATGAAAAACCAAGTTTGAGTGTTCACCTGAATTAATGATTCCGGGAAACACCTGGGAAATTGCATTTACACCACAGTGCCCTCTTTAGTTAAGCTGTATTTACCCACAATGCAATGCAGCACTAGGGCACTTGCCCCACACTTACGCACTGCTGTCATGCTAATCACTATTTTATATACACCTGCCATTCTAATGCCAATAAAGTTTTATGGTTGTATACGATAGTAAGTTGCATCAGAAACATAAATATTTAAAAAGCTGAGTAACGCTCATTTAATCATTATTCACTCGTCCAACTCAGCCTCAAAAATGAGTTAACTGCCCCACCTTTTGAGAACTGAGCCAGTCATATAATGCGTTTTCCTGTCTCTGCAAAAGAGCAGACTGGTGAATCCGGGATGTGGAATCCCAGCACATGAGAAAGGAATTATGACTAGTTAGTAATGAAAGAACACTGTTACTGTTAAAAAGAAAATAACACTGCTCATACCAACACTAGAGTAGAACATGTCAGAAAGAGTGGCTACCGCGAGAGTGCCACAGTGACCAACAAGACCTGTAACAGCCCTCCCCCCTCACCTGTCTCCAACCAGATTTCTGGTCCCGTTGTCTCAATGTGAGCTCGTTTGTTAGCCGTGTTATCAAACTGGTTGGTCCACACAGCATTATCCAAGCTATCGGCAAACCTTTTTGCCTGAAATTACATCAGCATTACATGTCACACATCATGTGCTTATAACCTAAATTAACAGTTGACAAAACTTCACTATACAGTAAACTAAGTCATAGTTTGAATAAAGATGACTATGTCACTCAGAATGAAGTCTTTAAAATATGAAGTCTCAAGGCAAGACTGTGAGATTATCAAGAGTTCTTCCAGCTTTGTTGACTTCATTACAAAGCTCCAGAGGGAAACCACATGAAACACACACAAGAAATCTTTTCAATTGTTTCGAAAGCTACTGTTAACTTTCCTCATAAATGTCCTCCTATTGGAGACCTATACACAAATTCACAATTAACAAGTCCCAAAACTAAACCTGATGGTTGTAATTGTCAGGGTTGTCCCACGGCACGGCAGGGCAAGGTCTTACATCAGCACCCAGGGTTCGAAGCATGTCAATTTTTTCCTGAAATAAACACATCAACAGTTTCATTCTCTGCTGATCCTTCACACGTCACGTCTGCGTTGATTAAAGATGGGAAAGAGTCACTGAAAACTTGGTACAGTACTAGACATAAATAATCAGACAAAATACCGTTTTCCCATCACAGCGGCTAATTCTGTTTTAAGTAAAAAGGACTGGTTATAACTATTAAGGCGGCAAAATTTTAACTATGGATTCATGACATAGCCACCTCACTAACTTTCCTGTTAACCCCCCCCCCAAAATTCTCTATCATCAGGGGAAATTATTCTGACGATGAACTGAAATTTCGCTCAGCAGCCATGACGGAGAATTATGGGTCATTTGCATGAATACTATTGGTTTGTACGGTATTTAATTAAAGGAGTTAGCACAACAATAAATCTACACCTCTACTCCCAATTTCTAGGATGACACAAACCACAACCATCACTCTTCCTTTGACATGACACCAAGTATCAGTGACAACAATAATCAGGGTTGAAACTTAAACTATGGAGGCACAACGATACAGCGAATCCATGAACTTAAAATAATTTTTTTCAACGGTTTGAACACTCTTTGAACAAGATGATTTTTGTTTCAAACCCTGTAAACAAAATTAGCAAAACCAAGGGCATTTTGATGCTCAGAATAGCTTGTGCAACATTTGGACTTAGTTGCCAGCCTATGCAAATCAACCTGCAACAGGCGGAAACTAATACAATGGATAACTGGAAATGGACAGCTCCAACAACATAGCCTTACAGAACATCACATAAAACAATTTGCAGAATACCTTTGATTGTGTGTCAGGCATGTAAATAACACACTTATATCCCAGAGATAGACAGATATGAGCCAATCCTATGCCTGTGTTCCCAGCAGTCCCCTCCACTATGGTACCACCTGGCCTTATAAGACCTGTATAAAGATTGCAACATTATAGCACCCATGTTCCGATATAGCGGCGACAAAATGACATCTGCTAAATGGCAAAAGTGTACTCGGTGGATAACGTTGACAGCCACCTTCAGTTCCATCTTGTGATTTAGACAGAGATTTAAGACAGCGAGATTTCAAAATGTTTTTTAGACTCCTCACCTTCATCATGTCATCAAATTACCAATACTGGGTAGTGACATAGTCAAAAGATTCATGGGAAAAAGGTCTAATGTCTCAACATGTCTGCTAACAAATAATGCTTTGCCTCTGTTTACTCGGCAGTCTTGCTCTTTGGAATTTGAAATTGAGTCAAGGAAACATCGACTTCATGTTGTCACAATGCTAAAGGGTAAGTGGGATGTTCCTTATTAGATGACGGCCTGCAATCACTCCTGGAGTACTTCTTCACCTACAGATCAAGACAAAAGTAATAGAACAAAATACAATTTCCCCCATCACGGCGGCTAATTCTGCTACCAGCAAAAAGACTGGTGACAAATATTAGGACGGCAAAATATTCTAAATACAAAATGGCTTAGCCACTTTAATAACTTTCTCTTTAATTCCCTTCATTTTGAGTTCTGAAGGAAACCTACCGTACTCTAACGATGAATTCAGCATCCACGCAGCCGACATAACGGGGGATTTTGAGTTTTGAGTCATTTTGTCTGAACACTTTTGGCTTGTGCTTTATTTAGCGCGCAATAAGGAGGGCAAATTGAGTTTTAGTTAAATCTATGAACAGAAAGAAAATTGTCTTGAATAAAAATATTCAACCCATTACAAGCATGGTTTTCACTATGTGGTTGTTATCAGACAACATTTGGTTAAAGTTTCCATAATTACCACAAGGTAACGTGCCTGAAGAACAAAAAAAGGCAATATTCAGTGAAGATTTCTTCGGTGCGATACGTGAAGAATTATCGTAAATCCAAGACCAGCAAACCTTAATTGAAACTAGACTAAAAATCAACCAAACATATTGTCTGAAATTTAAGTTAACTCAACATTTATCACGAGATTGGTTAACTTTGATTTGAGTTGCGAGTAAGGTTTGAGGTCTCAAGGACCTACCCAAATTCACCTCGATCCAATGGCAAACATAAAGGAAACAATGAAATTCCTATCTTTACATAGTGTTATTGGTAAAAGTAAAAGCAACCATAGTATAACGTGACCAAGCTTTTACAAGAAGTGAACTAAATGCCATGGCACCGAATTTAGCAATTAATTTGGTATGGGCCAAAACGACAGATTTCAAATGACACATACAACATAACAAGGCCAAAGTCAGCAGAGCTGATCTGAGAATTATTATTCATATAATAAAAACTAAGGTTAATTCCTGTTAGTCTTACCCTTATCTTGAGCATCTTTAATGAGGAAAAAGGCAGCCCTGTCTTTTACAGAGCCTCCACCATTGGCGAACTCGGCTTTGGCAAGAATTTCACAGCCTGGAAGAGGATACGCAAAGAACTTGGTTCACAGCTCAACATGCAGTGGTTACACAATTATTTTGTACAAGCCAGTACGACTGAACCAAAACCCACTAGAAGTAAACGAATGAAATACTGTGTAAAGTACAAACAAGCAAATTACCCGCAATGACTCACAATTTCGGAAAATATTGTTTTCACCTGTTTACTAGGACGACAAATTCAGCATGTTCTCGGCCATCATGGAGAATTCTGCACCATTTTGTACAGCTCCTTTAAGCATGTAATATAAGTTCTTTTGAAACGTCCACAGATTTTTAAAAAATTGAACTATTTCTTCAGTAGCAGGGTGGCCTGTAACATACACAGGGCCAAGTTAAGCTAAATTTAAATACTACATTCTTACCAGTCTCCTTGCTCATGGAGTTCAGGCGAACCAAGGGGGTCCTGTAAAAATATGTGAGTACAATAAAGCACCACTTGCAGTAAACAGTAGGGACAGGCAACAATCAAACGCAAGTTAAAGATAAATATTGCAACTGTGCTCACAAATATACATGAGAACAATATGACGTTTTAACACATGAGCCAGCACAGGTATGTATTATGAACTGCAGCAGTATAACCTGTGCGTAACGTAGTTCTCTTCTATTAATTTGGTCACAACAGCACACAGTCTGAGCACGAATGTCATTCACCTGGCAAACACCTTAGCGCTTAGTTGCACTCAGCAAAATTAGTGTCATAGAGACGGTGAGTTGTTTGAAAAATTTTCAAATTGCACCAATTTACCCGTGGAACTTTTAAACAGTCTACCTAGGTAAACATCTCAGCACACATACCTGCCTACCATTCCCACAAATCCATGTCTAATCGTGTCCTGTAAAGTAATGAAATTCAAGTTAATCAATTCTCAATTAAAGCATAACTCTACCTTGTCTTTTACTACCTCACCATTGTTACTTCTTACCAACATCTAAAACAATTTCAAATGTGGTAGAGTCAGTTTTAGCACATGTAAAATTAGTTATTAACAAAAACAATATAATTTCACCTTGCTGTTAGTTCAAGCATGGTGCAAAGGTGGGAATTTTCACTCCATTTCCGTATCCCTTGCGAACGCATGCTGACCTAGTTATAAAATTTTGTGTCTTAAGGTAGGTGTATACACTGATCAAATCTCCAGGTTCCTAACTAAAATGAGTAAAAAGGGAGTTTTAACTAGTTAGACATGATTCTGAAAGTGACAAAAATCGAAAAAAATTTGTTTTTTTGTAGTTCGTTTTTTTTAAAAATCGTATTTTTTAATTTTCAACAAATCCAATTTTACCTCGAATTTTTTTTCAAAATGCACAGGGATCATCATCAACTATTTCCTTACGCAATATTCTACTTATCCATACCAAATATATGTACAAAATCATTATGATCTTGATTTTGTGGCATTTTTTGTGTGTGAGTTGGGGCAAGCACGCCACTTTTTGTCATTTGGTCACTTTCCGTCTAATAACTAAAAATCTGGTCCATTTATCAAAAAACCCTGGCACGCGATTTTACTTCAGTCCAAGAGGATTTCAAATTTGCAACTTTCGTTAAAATTGACCCACGTGTTGTGGAAAAATAGGCCCGAGAATCGTGTCACTATCCTGAAATCACGAGCCGAGAAAAACGGCTTTGAAGTTAAGCGGTCATCAATTGCCACTTGAGATCAAATTTCGTTCAGAATGCGTGGTCATTATGTTCCAATTTTTGTTGAAGTACTAGAAATAAAGCTGATATTTACTTCATATTTAGAAAATGTGTCATACCTGTTTGTTTACAGCGTAATTTTA
>NMRA01000187.1:357643-554192 GCA_002633005.1 Phoronis australis | reverse complement strand
TGTAGTGAACCAGTGCATATGTTACGTGAGGTTTGATTGGATAGTCAGGTTCGCGGGCTTCTCTGTTATCTTGGCTGGGATTGGAGAATAGATGGAACCTGCTGGGTAACATGATGTAACGATGACGTCACGACCTCGTGGTTCACTCGTCCTTCGCACTCGAGACTCGAAAGAGATCAGACGAAATCCAATACGACTCTAACGACTTCAACGTAGACTTGAGAGACTTGTGTATAACCAGTTAGGTAAGCTGTCTTATAGTTCTAGTGTATATTAGACTAACGTGGTCGGGGTAAGACACAACAAGTGTCATACCTTGTAGTATTATACTTAGTGAATTGAGGACGATCAGAAGCTGAGGGCGCCTGTCCCGGCCACAGGCGTCCTCAGCTTCTGATCGTCCCCAATACACCTTGACCTTGCTTAGTCCACAGTGTGGGCTAAGCAAGGTCAAGGCCGGGAAATCTTCGCACCATAAATTCTGGCATGTTTAATGTTCATGGCTGCAATACGAGGTCGCACCTACCAGGTGAATCTCAACTCATTCCTGAAATAATGCAGCGACTTACTTGGGATACATTTCGAGTAACATTACAGGAAATACTGCTTTTTCTAAGAAGAAATTTGCAAACCCGCCTGGTGGCAGCCATGATGGAAAGTCTCCTAAATAACTCGAGCCTAAATGTTTTAGTAAAGACATTTTCTGGCTTGTGAACGAATTTCCTATATCTAAAAGAAAAAAAAGTAACATTTAACCTATAAATTTGAACTAGAAGCTTGGTTGCAATTGCTTGTATTTCCAGTCAACAAATCAGTTTGTTGTTGAGGCTATACAATTCTGCTTTATTTACTTTCAGTGCTAAAGACCATCACATGACCGTGGAGATGCGAATCGGGTAGTTGGGTCCGTAATTTCGACGAGTCACTGGTTTGTATCGTGGTTATTGACTTAAATGTCTCCGTGTTAGAACTCGTAAGCAAGTACAAGCTTACCGTAGGATTTCAGACACACACAGCCTACCGTTCAACAACTTGAACTTGCGCAACTTACCCCACTTTTAAGACTTAAGTGGAGCGCCTACATAAGGGCAGGCGATAGCTAGGCCTTCTGTGCAGGAAAATAAACCGTTAAACGGCAGATCCAAATATGGGGCACAAAAGAAACCCCACCTGTGTGTAACCGCAACTGGTAATACTTCCGCCTTGCTCCAAGGTTTGCGGCCACGCAGGAATTAGAAGTGGCGCAAGTTACCCTAACAAGTTCCCCTTCCTCGAAGGTGGAGTAAAGTTGACACAAGTGGGGCAAGTTTCAGTAGTTTAAATAGCGTCTACACAGGCTCCAAACCTAGCGACAACTCGTTCCAAGAGTATCTTGTTCTATGGTAACTCTCAGTATGACTGCCAGTGTCAGACTACCGAGTACCACTGTCTCAATTGGCCCCAGTAGAGTCAGTATCCCAATAGGCCCTCCATACACCGGAAGCTTTTCGGCGAATTATGCCTCACACTGATTAAATCACGTTAAGTCATGTTGTTAGAAATACCTTTTGCACATAGATGGACACCTTAGGAGGCCGTTGATGTCTTCATTTCCTTCCAACTAGAACAAATACTCCCATAATCACAATAGTTCAAGCATGACTCTATTGTGTAATTGTTTTTATTATTGTTCCTTAGCAACCACAGTTATGATTTCTGGGATTAGTAATAACTAAGTAACTGAGTGACCACTCATTATTGCGTGAGACCATGTTCCACAAGCTGGCTTGTCAAAGTGTGTTGTTGTATTTGCCAAGCATGGTCTAAAGGAATAACGAACCATCAGTTCTTTACAAGGCTAAGAATGGTTTCTCAATTTAATAACAAAACTATTAGTTCTTTACAAAGCTAAAAACGGCTTCTCATTTGAATAACAAACTATCAGTTCTTTAAAAAGCTAAAAACGACTTCTCATTTGAATAACGAACTATCACTTTTTTTTAGCTAAAAACGGCTTCTCATTTGAGTACAGAGTATGTAAGTTTTGACAAATTTTGTAGTAGTAAGTGACAAGTCAGTATCAAAATTTACTTTCTTAGGTGGAACGTGGGTTTGTTGTCACTTTACAGCAATTTGTGTGATACCAGACAGTGTAATTAATAAACTTTCTGGAGCACAAATTACAGCTCAGTATAATTCCCACGGGAATTTCAATAGAAGAGAACACCGGACATGCCACTCAGAAAGGTGATTTTTTCATGACCATGCAATTTCGTTATGAAAGAGTACCTTTTCTGAATGAAAAGGCGCTTGGAGTACAGTTGCAAATGTCATGATTATGATACCCTAGGAAATTTAATGGTCCACTTGATTATTCCTAAATGTTGCATAATCTATTATCTGAATGTGTTTTGTAATCTGTAAGTGATACCTGATATCTTGGGTTGCATTCTGTGGTTTATGATATCACTGTTGGCTATTTCACATTATGTTTTGACGTCATAATCATCTTTCAACTTTGGAGGTTACAGGTATGTGTCATATATTTATTCAACCAGAGATGGCAATCTCAAGTGCTGTCACTGTATTCTCTGAACTACGACCCGAAGAAGACAAATTTGACAATCAGCCCAGGCAAGGTCGTTCGGTGATTTTCGAATTTAACTAGATTCTCTTCTGTGGAGGTAGAAACATGCATCATATGGTTGACCTAGTTTTAGAAAGGTTTGTCCACTGAACATTTCTGAGCTGAGAGGAACATATCTAAAGAATGACTTATGGCAGACTGGTCAGTTACCATAACATCTCACCAATTTAGGACACAATATGACAGACTAGTGAAATTTTAATTTTTCATTTTTTTCTTAAAAATTTTTAGCATCAAATTATGCTTTGTCATGTTCAAGTTCTGTACACTAGCTGCAATCAGAAAATATTTTGAAAAACAAGGTATTAGTGCAAAAAATATTTACGAAAAGGTAAAGTGAGAGTCTTTGTGAAATTAAAAGGGTAACTAGCTGGAAGTTTGAACTCGAAAAATTGCAAGTCTCCCGTTCTATAGTGAGTTGTTGTGCTATCACCATACAGCTAAATTTCAAAAGTGGTTTAAAACAGGAGTTCTCGCAACTTTGACACCAAAAATATGTTCCACCTTACATGTCAAAACCAAAATGGTGGTCACCATAGTTACATGTTTAAGAAAGCTCTGTTATATTTTGATGTTGACGTTTTTTATAACCTTTAAATTTATAAATTTGTTGTTTTCAAAAATTTTTTAAATGTTTTGGTGTGAATAGTACATGTGGATTGAAAACGTGCATGATATCCAGATGAGAGTTCTCATTGTGCAGAACCAGTGCTACTGTGTTGTCAGTTAGGACTAAAATCAGGCAAAATGCCACTGTGTTTCTTATCTAGAAAGGTATGATGAGCTGGGANGGGGGGGGGGGGGGGGGTGGCGAAAGTCTACCTTTTCTAACATAATTCTTTCTGAAATGACGCCTTTCTGATTAAATTATCTACTCCCACAAAGGTTCTCTTCAGGGAGTTAAGGTTTCTTTTTTTCAACTGTACTGTAAAAATCAAAAGATGGAGTGTTTGTAATGTTACTGATCTAGTATGTACATATTTGTGGAACGTTGGTTGCAAAAATGGCATGTGTATTCATTTTGACGTTAAAATAGAATGGTGTTATAATCAAAGACTCTATGAAAAGGTGACATTTTCTTTTTTGAGACACAACCAACAGATTTTCCGCTATTTTTGCACAACAAATTTTTCATGAAGCAGTATATTACAAACGTATTTGGACGATGGATAAAAGTCAGTGGCCATGTTGGCGTTGAGCTTCAATAACACCAGACAGTATTTGTTATCTTAAATATCTAGATCACTTCCCACACCAGCTACTCAGAGTTATTTCCTCAAAGCAGTCTCTGTGCTCAGGTTGCTTATCGAGCAAAAGGTGTGTCAGCTCTCAGTAGTGATGTCACGAATTCCCAAGGTCCATAACCTAATAAACAAATATGCTTGGTTGTGTGTTGATTTGTATGGTCACCATGAGAGCATTTTGCATGCAAATGTACAATGCCACCTGTAGTTTACATTTAACTTGGATGCAGATTTCTTTGAGGCATTAGAATTTTTAAATTTTTTTGCTCTAAGCATGCTGTAAAATCGCAATGATATTTATGCGCCCACACATTTAGAAGTGGACGCATTATGCAGTCATCTCCGTCCGTCCGTCCGTCTGTCTGTCAGGTGTCCGGCGTCCGCTGCTCTATTTCCAAAACACGCCTTGACGTATGTTCCTGAAATTTTTCACATGTGTTTCTTCCATGGATGGGACAGTATGAGTGAACTTTTGAATGGATCCGACTACCTGTGTGCCCCCTAGTGGCAATTTTAATTTTTTACGTTTACCTCTGTATCTTCAAAAGTTTTGAACGGATTTTCATAAAACTTGGTATATAGGCACCTATTAGTGAGATGACGCTATCCTCTTGTTTTCGGATGTATTTGACATAGTTTGCGCCACCTAGTGGCCATTTTTACTATTTTCAAGTCTGTTTTTTACGTCCACCCCTCTATCAACAAAACTGCTGAATGGATGATTGTGAAAATTTGTATTATGTTTTTACTATGAAGAGAGGAGGCAGTGTGGTCCAGTGTGATGGTGCCCACCTTCTTTACTCGAGGTCGTGAGTTCGAGTCCCACTGGGCCACGACACTGCTAGACCCTTGAGTCAGGTTTCTAGCTACTCAGCTCGGTTTTAACAACCGGTATATATTAACANCGTCCGTCTGTCTGTCAGGTGTCCGGCGTCCGCTGCTCTATTTCCAAAACACGCCTTGACGTATGTTCCTGAAATTTTTCACATGTGTTTCTTCCATGGATGGGACAGTATGAGTGAACTTTTGAATGGATCCGACTACCTGTGTGCCCCCTAGTGGCAATTTTAATTTTTTACGTTTACCTCTGTATCTTCAAAAGTTTTGAACGGATTTTCATAAAACTTGGTATATAGGCACCTATTAGTGAGATGACGCTATCCTCTTGTTTTCGGATGTATTTGACATAGTTTGCGCCACCTAGTGGCCATTTTTACTATTTTTAAGTCTGTTTTTTACGTCCACCCCTCTATCAACAAAACTGCTAAATGGATGATTGTGAAAATTTGTATTATGTTTTTACTATGAAGAGAGGAGGCAGTGTGGCCCAGTATGATGGTGCCCACCTTCTTTACTCGAGGTCGTGAGTTCGAGTCCCACTGGGCCACACTGCTAGACCCTTGAGTCAGGTTTCTAGCTACTCAGCTCGGTTTTAACAACCGGTATATATTAATAAAGCACAAAAAATATTTCCAGGTGATCAGTGCAACGGGCCCACATGCGCAGCGTGTGCACGTCTGGTACAACGTATACCAGACCGCCTGCAATTATTATTTTTTTGTTTCTTACTATGAAGTGGACGACTGATGATGATTTTCTGACGACTTTGACCACTGTGGCGCCTCCTAGTGACAGCTTTGTTTTTTGCACCTATTGCTGTATCTCCTAAACCATTGACAGAATCTTTACTAAATTTAGAAAGTGTATTTATATGATGTTAGCAATGGAGGACGACAACTTTAGGACAGATATGACTACTGGTGTGCCACCTAATGGCAATTTTATTTCTTTTTTACGTTTACCTCTGTATGTTCAAAAGTCCTCACTGTGTTTTCATAAAATTTGGCATACAGGCATCTTTTAATGAGGTGACCCCATCTCTCGGTTTTCAGATGGATTCGATCTAGTTTGCGCCACCCAGTGGCCATATTTACTGTTTTCCAGTCTGTTTTTTGGCGTCCACTCATCTGTCAACCAAGCCAGGATAATTGTGAAAATTGGGGTGTATGTTTTTACTATGAAGTAGACGGTTGACGATGATTTTCCGACGACTTTGACTACTGTAGCACCTCCTGGTGGCAGTTTTGTTTTTTTGCACTCATGGCTGTATCTCCTAAACCGTTTTGTAGAATCGTTACTTAATTTAGCAAGTGTATTTATTTGATGTTGACAACGGATGACAACTACCGGTACTTTCGGACGGATTTGACTACTAGTGTGCCCCCTAGTGGCAATTTTAGTTTTTTTTTCTGTTTGCCAGTCTGTATCTTCAAAGGTACTTAATAGATTTTCATAAAATTTTGAATATAGGCATCTATTGGTGAGATGATGCTATCCTCCTGGAATCGAGGTATTTTGCGCTACTAGTGGCCATTTTTGCTGTTTTCAAATTTTGGTTTTGGTGTCCACCCCTCTATCAACCAAATCATTCTAGGGATGGTTTTGAAAATTGGCATGTATGCTTTCAGTGTTCAGAGGATGTTTGATGACGGCGACTGACTACTGTGGCACCTCCTAGTGGTAGTTTTGTTTCATTTTGCGTCCATAACTGTATCTCCTAAACCCACTACAGGATCTTTATATTTATATGAAGATAACAACGGACGACGACTTTCAAGCGAATCCAGCGGACGCTGTGCCCACAAGTGGCAATTTCATTTATTCTGTTCCTTTGTTTCTCTGAAGTTCCTTGACAAATTTTTTATGAAATATGGCATGTTCCCGTTTTTGGATGGATTGTATGTTTTTGCGCCATCTAGTGGCCACTTTTATGATACAAAAAATTTAATAACCCTAAAAGCACACCATTTGCGATGCATTTGTGGGCACATTTCAACGCTCCACGTTGCTCGTGTTATATACTGTAGCATGTTCAAGTGATTCTCATGAAAAATCCTAATGCTATTAATTGTCTATATGAAAGCAGTGTTCTCCATGTTGTGTCTTGATTTATTGCAGTTTGGCTTCCCTGTGTCGAATTTGACATGTGTTTAAAATCATTCAAATGTTAGGCACCAATCCTGGCAAACCCGCACAATGCGAACAAGTTCTTTTGAACAATGAGTTTCATGTAATGGGGAACAATGGAGGGACAGAATTTTATGTGGCTTTGCCCGCCTTAATCACCAGAATTTAAACTTGAATCTTGCAAGAAGTTGCTTTTGTGCTCTCAGAATGCTAGAGAGTAACTGTGTGATGTTCTAGTATTTTGGGTCAAGGGTCATGACATTTATCATCATCTGATGTTAGCTAGTGATGATTCAAGTCCTTATCAGTTAGGCTGATCATAAATACTGCAGAGACTGAACTTTACCTTTGATCTGCAGGCTGTGAGAAACTGGTTTGTTTTTAACTTTTCCATATTGTATTGGGGAAGAAATGGTAGGATATTCGTATTTCTGTCTTCCTGGTTCACATTGAAATTGAATTTCGGTTTTCTTGAATTCAGTTTGCCGTATTTATCAATAGTGCCTGCCATCTGGGATTAACACAGGCTCCAGGTGCCATAAACAATGATTAACAAATCCTCATTTCCACCAGTCTAACATTTTTGCCAAGTGTAATTTTTTAATTTCACATGTCGTAGCTAAATTTGACCTGGCGTTGTCATGTTTAATTGAGTGTCACTAGGGGCAGATCCAGGATTTTGACTTAGGGGGACCAGGGCAAAGTATTAGCCAGGATTTTGCCAATCAGACATTCGCACCCCTCAACTGCCAAATGGAATCTGGGAGAATTTTACTGGGTGGGGGGCATGAACTTAAAATCAAAATGTCACGGCTAATTTGAACTTCTTCTTTAAAAGTTTATCTCCTTCAGGGGTATGACAATAGGACAGTTGTGGATAGAAATCTCTTTTTCCTGTAGGTAAGAAAATGCGCTGTTCCATTGGCCTTGTTTTAGAAATGTCTAGCTGATTCTAGGAATCATGTCTCTTAAATAATTTATTATGTTTCGATGAGACTGACTGACTCAACAGACCTGCTCTGTTTCAAAATGGCTTGGTACTCTGTACAGGGAGAACATGAAGACTTGTCATGAACAATTTTTAGTTTCGTCTAAAATCTGACCTTTTTATATGTTTAAAGAAGTTCTTCACTTGAAATAGCACTAGTGTATTTAATGAAGGCAGACTGATTGCTACAGTCCATTCTCCACAAAGAAGAAAAAAGACCTGCTTTTGCAACACCACTTTAAAATTGGATGAATATGGAACTTCTCTCAATGTGTATTTCATGGAAAAAGGATAAACAAGCTACGTTAAATTTTCATATTTTAACCCCAATATCTTACTTGCTCTGTTGAATGACTTCTTCAGCTACCATAACTACAAATAGTGGATATGTCAAATGAACTTAGAACCGCACCTCTGAATCTGAGGGACAGATCAAAACATATGAAAGTTGAACTAAAATTCTGCCATGGGAGCTACAGCCCACAATACTGCTGTTAAACCTCCCTGACATTGGAAAGTTGGATACAACTCAGAACTTGAAAAAGAGGGAACCAACAAATAACACGAGAAACTACAATGGCATGTAAACGAGGCCAGAGAACTTCTAGACTGATGTTGCGGCATTGTGGGTAAATACCAAAAGATTCAAGTGTGGCTGTATGATGCAGGAACATCCTATTTCAAAGGATGATTTTTTGGCCTCAGGTCAATAAACTGTTATTGTGTTTAATTCTAGGTTCTCAATGAGGTGCTGAATTGGAGTTACTCAACCAAAATGGAGCACTGTATAAATGGCACCATCCCTAGTGCCAGTGAACTATTTGCTGGTAGGTGGGTTGTTTTCTACTAAACCTTCTACAAAATTTACAGTGTGATACAATATGTGTGTAAAAATTATCCAGGTCAGAGCTTGTACCAAATTTTAGAAATGGGCAATTTTGGCCTTGTCAAATGCAAGAATTGGGAGCAACAGCAAACAATCCTTCATCTCGATTTTACACACTGTCCAGATACATAGAAATATTGTGTCAGTGACAATTTTATACAATTTCATGAAGTGTCATGTCTAATTTCGTATTTCGTTGATAGAAAGTGCGGTGTCCAATATTTGAGAAATATGATGAATATTAAAATTTCCATGCCTGAATATTCACAATCAGGAAGAAAATATGATTTTTCACGGAGATCAACATGAATTTTTGTACTAAACTTGCAAGTTTTTTTTGTATTGGCTGCAAATGTGTGTCTGAAAATTTTTTGACCAATTTTTGGTCTTTTTCTGAAGTTAGTTAGATTTTAGCATACAATGTGTTTGTTATACATTTTGTTTATTACCGTGAAAATTCTTCAGTTTGGGACAGCCTCTAAAATTTGGGAGGTTGAAATTCACTCCAACATGAAATTTTCTTGATCCTGAGTATTGGGATACAGGTAATGTTGGCATTCATTATGTCTCTCAAATATAGAACATTGCATTTTCTATTAAAAAAGTCTGAGGTAAAACTGTTGAAAATAGCTGCCAACAAAATTCGCCTCTTTTGAGATTCTTGAATTTGGGACAGTCGATATTGCCTATTTCTAAATTTTTGGTATGGGCTCCGACCTTGAGCAAATTCATTTATTATTCACTTCCCAAATTATAGAATTTTTTGTTTTCCCTTTTCGCTGTGTTCTATGTCTTGGAAATCATAAATATTGACCTACAAAATTTTTGTGTTTAACTTTTATTTGGCAATCTTGAGACAATAACACACCGGAAATCATTGTTTTCTATTGAGTAGTGCCAATTTTGGGACAAATTGCTTTTAATGTAGCATCCTCAGTGGCTAGTTTGCTTGAGTTCTATGAAATTGGTTGTTTTTTTATGTTCACAACCAGAAAAGCATTTAATACCTTCAGTTTTGGCTCATCTCAGCAGCCATCTTCTGAAGTTATTGGACACTAGGTGGCATGGCGATCAGACGGTTCCAAATTTTAAACAACTTATACCCTCCATGGTCCCTGTTTATAAGTGAGCTGCTTTTTCTGACCTAGAAAAACTCTTAAAGGTCTAGATCTTAAATTATTTTCCAACTCAACAGGACGAGCATCATCCCAGCTAATTGTTTTAATCAATGTAATTAACTGGGATGATGCTAGTCCTGTTAAGTCGGAAAATAATTTAAGATCTAGATGGATAAGAGAGTCTATCTGGGACAGAAAAAGTGGTTAAGTTATGAACAGGAACAATGGAGGGTATAAGTTGTCTAAAGTTTGGAACAGCATCATCACCATGTCACCTAGTGACCAATAACTTTGGAAGATGGCTGCTGTGAGGAGCCGAAACTGTCAAGGCATGCTTTTGTGGTTGTGAAAATAATATCAAACAATTAATTTGTACTTTACAAACCTTCTACATCTAGACTTGTCAGTGGGTGGCATTGTCCTGATGACAGTGCTGTCGCTCCTAACATTGCTGTGCGTCGGAATATTCATCGAGGAACTAAGTTTTATTCTCCAACACTTGGACTGCTGGAGGAAACGGTCTAGAACCATGTGGTTGTTGGGGATGTATCCGGTAAGTATGTCTGGAAGTGTCATTGCCTCACTGATTTTCCTTTCTGTGTTTTTTGTGTTAATGTATATCGATAATTTTTGTAAAAAATGAATTAAGTCAATGTGAACTTCAATTTCGGATTTATGAAATATGAAGTATGTCAGTTGCCAAAAATCTGCTGCATTTTTTCATCAGCATTGTAATGCTTCAATCCAATTATTTGAAAGATTTGAACAAAGCTGCAGTGATCTTCTCTTCTGCTGTCTTTGCCTTGTTCCTTATTCACATTTTGGAGTCATTAGTTCGCGTTTCCAAAAAACGATTATAGTGTGTTAATGTTTGACATGATGCACAGTGCATTAAAACCACCCTCCGAGTCAAAGCACTTTGAGCTTGGTCTTCTAACTATATTAAACTCCTAATTCCCATTCGAAGGCCAAAAATCACTTCTAACCTGAATAAGGAAAATTTGAGATTAATTTCTAATGGTTAAAGTGTTGTAAATCAAAAGTTTTGATTTAGTAAAATTGAAGTTTAATGCATCTTTATTTATTATGTTTCTGAAAAACAAGAAAATGGTAGTTAAAGCTGCATTTTACCCTTTTTAGCGGTCACTTTAAATAAATTTCAAATTCGTAACCAAAGAGTCGAAACCAACAGCTGATCTGCAATGCATTCACGGGAAAAGGTTATTTTCGTGTCACGGGATTGACCTGTTTTAAATTGGAAGTCATTGCATCTCATTTTCGTTTTCCAGTCAGTAAACAGTGGTGAAGTGATATTTAAGAAATGACATGCTATGTCTATATGTCACAGACTATTCCTAGAGAAGGATCTGATGTAAACTACTAAATTTGAAAATTTCACGGGGCATCTACAAGTTTTTAAGCAAAAAATCAATGTTACCATTACAATGACTGTAATATGTCATCACCAATTTCGCTTGAACTTAGCCATTAGGATGGCAGTTCTAAATTATTCATTTGTGGAAAGCATTGGCTGAGATTGAATTGTCTCTATTCCAGGCATTTTCCGTCACATCTTTGCTTGGTATTATGGTGCCAAGGTCAAGTACACTGTGCGATCTAGTGTCCGCCATGTGAGTCTCCATTTACGTTGTGCCAGAAATGTTTATTCGAAAAAACAAAATTTCATTTGTCCACTGCCGTAGTGTGTCTTAACTTGGTGAGACTTCATGGTACACCTGATCAGCAAGCAGATTGCCATCTCATCAGATATTAAAAGAAATTCTCAGTGAATTCCAGTAGGATGTCTGAGCCCTCATAATGGCTGACAGATCTGCCTTGATACCATATGAATAGGCTGACATGATTGTTTTGGTGTTCTTGTTCGTGAGGGAAATAGAGTCTTATCATGGTAGTAAGACTGGTATAATGCACCTTTGTTTCCATTGCAAGAGTCACTGTTATATTTTTGAGCCAATAGACAATTGACCCTTTCCATTGCTTTTAGTTTTCATAGCTCCTCCTAGATTATGGATATGATTGAAGCATGCGTCTCAACAGTGTGTTCTTACGTGCAGTTTGTATAAAAACTGCACGGAATCATGACCAGTTACAAAGACTAATGAATAAAATTTGAAGCACCAACACATCAGTTTCTGAGTTTGCAAAATGTTTATTTTAACATGTGTTACATTTATGTAGGACCTTATTGACAAATCTGTATGTTTAGCCAAATATCTACAAAACTGTAGAAATTGACTCTGCATAAGTATATATTTTCTGAAAGTGGAAAGTCTGGATTTGATTTTGACTTTGTACCAAACTACACCCACTTGGGTCACGTGATCCTGTGAATTTAAAGGTAGGTAAATATTCATACCGAAACATTGATTTCAGTAAAATAAATGTGACCAAATCTCATTTGCTAAAAGTGGCCAATATAAAATTTCAGTAACGCTTTTACAGTTTTCTTAATTACCATTTATTTTTCACATGCAGCTTTTCAGTTTTTCATCAAAATTTAATGATAAAAGTGACAGCGTCTCGTGCAAAAGTGGAACATTTTAAAAACAATTTCTTACAATGTTTTGGAGAACAAAGCCATACTATCTGAAAATTTCATGTCAATTAGATGATTCTTTTTTGAGATACGACATTCCAAAGATAGCCAAATTTGGCCATTTTTCAAGGGTCCTACTTAATCTTAATTTATTTCCATTTCAGCTATCTGTCTGTCTGCCTGTTTGAGTTCCTTCGTCTCATCATCAACTATTATGGTGGTGAGGAAAAGATGTGTTTAGCCTTGTCGCAGATAGAGGTCTCTCTCAGTCAGCCCCCTTTGGCCTGCTGCTGTGTCTGCTGTTTGCCAAAGACTAGACTAACACTGTAAGTTCATTTGTCCAGTCATAGCTAGAGACTGTTGTAAAAATACAATCAAGTTTTTCCAGTTGAACACATCATTAAATAAAATAAGAATGAAATGTAAAAATGGGTCTTGTGTGAAGATACAGCTTTGTTTTTGCAGTCATGCCTTATGGCTATTTTGATGATAACCGAGTGAATAAACTTTTTAGGCTAAAAATAGCATTTTTGGTTCTGGTCTGTAGTATTATTTGCTTGTCCATATTTTCAAATGGGAAAGAGTCGCCTAATGCCAGATGACATGGGTCGAGATCTGTTTTTTCCCAGTAACGTCCGACCGGTCCATGATCATTCTTTCATTTTTTTCCCTCAGCGCCACCTGATGTAAGCTCAAATGGATTGGGATCCTTCTGTTTTATCTAGCACCACCAGTTGACCGCCTCTAGGCACAAGTTTCAAAATGATTCGAGCAATAATGCTAATTTTTTCTCTAACAAGTTCTTGGCTTGTTTGGTAGATACTGAAGTTTCAAGAGCTTTTTCTTTTTTGTTTCTTCTGTTTTTTCGCTATGCTTTGTTGTTTGTCTTGGAGTACACCAACAAGATGACATTACATGGCTCCTATGAATCCAAATTAAGTTTTTTCTTGTTGCACTGTAACTGTAGACCTTAGTTCGACGACCAATAGGTGCTGATATAGGACTTCCTTCCACTACTTGCTTCAAGCAACGATTGCGCTGTCGGAATTTCCATTGATTCTCTTCATTTTAATCAAGACAAGCTTTGAAATATCTGCAAGTTTATTTAGACCGGTCATTCTTACCATCAGTTGAGGGCTCAAAGCCCACCACCTGTGATAATGCCATTGGACAGCTCGGTTATGTGTTTGTTATTTGGTTTCCAGGCGAAACCTGTGGAGGATCAAGATAGCTGTACTCCAAGTGGCTATCATGCGTCCATTGCTTATGTTTATCGCTGCTGTCCTGTGGAGTGATGGGGGTTATCGTGCAGGAGATGTAGGTTGATTGACTTAAAGACTGATATATTTGGATTGTCTTCTTTTCTCAATGCAAAAGTATGCTATCGTGTAAGATTTTGGTCGTGCTTGTTGTTGTTGACAACAGAATCTGGCTTAATAGCAGCTTTAAAATGATTCATTTAACTGTAGTGTACAAAATCTGCATCATCAGGGCACACAATGTTCTTCCCTCATGGACCGTAAGTGTGTTCTCATGAACAGCGTTCTTTTCTCATTGATGCTCTTCTTTTCTCATGAGCTGATGCTCCATCTAGTGCCGCAATTCGATTAAGTCTATCATATTCAATGCTTTTCTCATAAACCACATAACTATGTTCCTAGTTGACATGTGCAGACCAGTTTGATACTTCACATCAAGCGCATACAGCAAATAGTTAAACTTTCCTGACTCGTGTCTCGTGTTAGACGTGAAAAAAATGCAGTTTTGAGAGTTAAAAGAACTGAGTTGGGGAAAGGACTTAATGAGAATATTACCTACATGAGAAGGCCTGTGTAAAACATGAAGGAGAAAGATTGTCTATCCTGATCATGCAGTGCAATGTTTGTGCTCGTGCAACTATACATTGTTCTACCTTTGGCTATTAATTTTGGGACTCCAATCCTTCCTGTACCCATGAATTTTTGGTCTAAGGCAGGTTATTGCAAACACGACCCCGCACGCTTTAGAACTTTTGTTGCAACTGACCTTAAGTCTATGTGAAAAAATTATCAACCTAATGAGCTATATTAAAGAAATGAGTGCAAATCAAAATCAGAGTTATGAGGGTCATAGCTAAGATTGGACTTGACAACTTAACGACCCGTCATATTAATCGGGCAACGATATCTATAGTTAAGAGGATGAGTTGAACAAAATGGCTGTACTCAAGTCTTTGCTGCGGGACATGCCTTTGAAATCCTCAAATGTTGCTTGTCTCGTGGAGTTGTATTCACTCTATTTGTTTAGTCTTTGAAACAGGTCTCTGCGACTCTTTGTTTTACATTGATTTGATGATTTTAAATAAGAGCATTCAGGTATCGATAATGATATTACTCCATGGCAGGAGAGAAGTCAGCCAAACCCTTTGGAGGTAGTCACTCATCAACAGATGTACCAGTCTGTTTATTATTTGCATTGTTACTTTCTCACTGAAGAATTACACCATGCACTGGGTTTGATTCTTTCTGTAGTTCATGGGTTGCAGTTTTGGGAGTCACTTATAGTTATTATTTGCATTGTTACTTTCTCACAGAGGAATTACGCATGCATTGGGTTCGATTCTTTCTGTAGTTCATGGGTTTTGGTATTTGGAGTCACTTATATTTAATTTGCATTGTTACTTTCTCACAGAGGAATTTCGCATGCACTAGTTTAGATTCTTTCTGTAGTTCATGGGTTTCAGTATTTGGAGTCACAAATATATTTATTAATTGTATTGTTACTTTCCCACTGAGGAATTACGCATGCACTGGGTTCGATTCTTTCTGTAGTTCAGGGGTTGCACTATTGGGAGTCACTTTTTTGCCGTTGAATTAAACAAATTAGAGACAGATTACAGCAAAGGAGCTGACTGCAAGAATCTATCCATCAATTTGCACTTGCTCAAAAATGCAGTGGGATAAATTGCTAAATAATTTGGTGCGTTAAAAAGTTGTGAACTTTCGTTTTGTACGATTTTAGCGATGTTCAAAAGGTGGAGCTGCATGTGACTTTTGTACTGATGACCTCACTCACAAATAATTGTGTATCCCCCAACCAGCCTAGGCCTATTGCACTGTTCACGAATTTTTATCCAACTAGTTGGCAATGAGGCAGTTTACTAAAATTGGCGTGCCTGTTGGCTATTTTCTGACCAGTCAGTGAGCGCTCACCGTCCCATTTTCAACCAGTCAGGTAAAAATTTGTGACCTGTGCTTCATGTCACCCTAGGTATTTAGGTGCACATTAAAATGTGTTTATTAGGATTGCAGGTCATGATACACTGTAGAAAGTGTGTCAACTCAGAATTTGTAACTCACCTTGGAATTGCATGTTCACAACATGACTTGCAGCTTGGTTTACAATAATTGCAGTGATGTAGGTTATACTAGTGGTGATAGGATGCAGCACTGCTGTTATATTTGAACAACTTTGATTCATCTTTTGAAGAATAATAGCATGATATTTATTGAACAACTCTTGCATTATCTTGTTTTTGGCATGCGGGCAAATGTTTAACATGCTTTAGATGCACTGATACTTCACAACAAAAGCTGCTATCATTGGTAGATATACATGTGGACAGATTTTCATATGCATTTAGATTTCAACAATTTTGGACAAAAATAATTGCCAATATTAACCATTTTCATTTTGAAGGTCGTCTAACATTGATGTGAAAGCCCAATTTTTCAAAATATTGTCTGGTGTTAGGTATAGTGAATCAGAACCTGCACATGGCAAAATAGTATTTTGGTGCTTCATATCCTTATGATAAAGTGAGAAAACAACATTTTTCCTGCCTGCCATATCCTGTCATCAGTTGGTGAAGTTTTGAAGCAATAGTAAGTGTTTATAATTTCAATTCAAATTGTTAAAGAAAAGCTAAGAAGTTGAAGGCTTTTTTCTGTTTAGCTGTTGGGAATAAAGAACACAATCAAAACCACAACTTCAATCTCAAAATTTTCCTTGCCAACCAATTCTATTGCTATAGAGAATGGCCGAAGCACTTTTGACTCAGTCACATATAGTAGCACTTCCAAAATGTGACTATAACAATTCCGCCTGACTGTTGAACCTGGTGCTATTATAGCACAAAGTTTTTGGCTTACCGTATTCTGGACAGCAGAGGTGTAGCTGTAATCGTTGGCATTCAACCTTTCCAGATCAACCCTGGTAGAGCATATTTTTGGATAACCATTGTCAACACCATCTCTGCACTCACTGCCATGTACGGTCTCGTCGTGGTGTTCCGGGTGTCCAAAGAACCCCTGAAGGTGTTCAAGATCACATCCAAGTTCATAGCTCTTCAGCTTGTCATTATCTTCAGCAACCTGCAAGGATTTGTCTTCAACATCCTGGCATCGACCGGTATCATACCTTGTGAGCCACCTCTGTCATCCAAGTCTCAAGGTGCTGGTAAGTGTTGCCACGGATACCCATCCTCCTAAATTAATTATGCATGCAGCCTCAATTTTGGAGGTTCCTTATCAAGGTTAGAAATGATCGGAGTTCTCCCAGAGCAAAATTTCAAGCATGGTGCAAACTTTTCATATTGCTTTGGCATTCTTATCTTCCTGAATCTTGGAACTCAAAAACAACTTGTTTGTGGTAGTTATGGGAATTTTCCAATAAAGCATTCATCACCAAAAAGAAGGAAGGAAAAACACCTGTAAGAGCTTTTCAAGTGTTAGGAAAAGTTTGTTGTTATGTTGTAATATTTTGGGCTGAACTCTATGAAGCCACAACAGCCACAGTTGTTTCCAGTCGTTACCTTTGCTCATTTTAAGACATGCGCTCACTGACGTGTAAAAGTACTCACCCTCAGCAGTTTCGGTCCAGGTTTCGCGTTTTTTGCATGAAGTACATAAGCAAGAGTAAGCAAGGTTTGAAACACCATGCAGTGCATGATTACTTGTAAATGGTACAAAACTTGCCTCATAACAGTACTAGTTGAAATAGTATTCGAGTGAAGTCTTGCACAGTCATGGATCGTCTGCATTGCGGCCAAGATTACTCTTCCCAAGACAACGCTGTGTTGTCTCCAAAATTCTATTCATCAAACATTATTCTGAGTGTAACTTACACAATATTTTTCTTAGCAAAATCTGTTGTTCTTAAGGCCATCTTTTTATCGCCATTTGGCAACTAGCCAGATTGTGACTTTATTATTATGTTCGCTGTTGCCAATGGGGATGAAAAATTATTTTTGAACACTGATATGAGTGCTGCTTGCCCTCCCCACACTGAAGGGGTTAGAGATGAGGAAAACTGTTCACCTCAGTTGGATTTTCTCCTTTGAAAAAGTGAGCAACTAAAAAAATACCACCCCATGGACTCGGTTTAAATAAACAGACCAGAACCAACTATGCTATATTGACCTCATCTTAAAACTATGGAAGGGGTCTTTCTTTCTTTTTTTGCCCAATTCACGCCTGGGGTTCATGTATGCCAAGGGGGCGGTAGTCTTTGATGTGAGGCTCTCAAATTCCTCTGGTGTAAATGGATGCTCAGTCTTTACGTGACGTGGAAAAAGTCATGCTTACAACCGGCAAATTTAGGTCATTTCAAAGACTTGAAGAATATCGGGATGCGTCAAAGAGGTCAGAAAGATCAACTTAAGAAAAATCGCCTATTTCCCAAAAAACTTACTGGGTGTATTTTTGGGAACAAAAGGCAATTTGAAGGAATCTGGTGCTTTATCAGAAATCACTGATACACGTTGTTTTCATTGATTTTGCTGATGTTGTCACTTGTCAGCTTCTTACCGTCATATTTACTGCATAATAAAAAGTAAGTACCACTACGGAACGCAGTTTCAATCATTCGCCATTTAAAGCAGGCAAAACTCACGTGGCTCAAGATTTCAAGAAATTGCGGAGTTTTTGAAGACGTAAAAATACATTGTTTAGAACTGAACTCGGCATGTTACCTTTGGTAGGTCAGTGTGGTACAGAATTTAAACATGATAAACCATTAGTTTGACGCTTCTTAACTTTTATAAAGACAAGAAAATAAAGATTCTCTTGGCTTGTCTAATCCTCACTGACATTTTCTTTATTTCTATTCAGTTCTTGTTGTCTCATTTCTGACAGGGAGTAACATATTATTTTGAAGAAGAGATGCTCTGAGACTTTGATATTTGGCATCAAATGATATAAAACTTTTTCAGCCATGAATCACGCAACCATCATTTGTGAAATGTTTCTCTTGTCCCTGTGGGCACGATGGCTTTACCGACGAAAACTGCAGGAGAAAACTTACCGGAACTTGGAGGAGGAAGAGGCTACATTTGACAGTGTGCCTGAGCGAGAACTGACCAATCACATTCCAACAGTCATATATGGGACTTCAGGCAGTACGGAGTCTTGATAGATGGAAAGATCTGGCGCATTATACTTCTGGGTGCTTGTGCCATCTAGCCATGAATTTTCTCAACAGTTCTAGTGTATATGGTATTTGTCATTTGTTGATATTTAAAGGAATTATTTTTGCAATGGATATTGTTCGTTAAACCAAAATTGCGAAATTTTGGTCCTTTTCTAGTCAAGGTATTTATTTGGTGCTGTGTCTCCCTCAGTTTTATCTTGCGCCATAAAGTCGCTTATCAGCGGCATGATGGTAGCAAAAAACTGTATCAGAAATGCGACCTCTCCGACTGTGATCCAATCAACGTATTACGTGATGTCACTTCCTGTTTTCATATAGGCACATTTAGTCTCATGTACCTGTTGTGAAGATGAACCTACATCCGGAATTAGGATAATGCGTGAGACTTGTCATAAAACTTTAAAAAAAATTCCTAAAATGTTAATGTGAGGGAAAGTTGATATGTCTGTTACCAGATGGCAGACAGTGGTATTCAGTTTAACTATTTCACTGCCAAGCGTGCCTTTCAACAAGTTACCCAGTCATCCCCCAAATTTGCCGATCATCAAGTTGAGTACTTTCTCTTTTTTGTCCCAGTTAATCCGTAATTTCATAGGAGATAACTGCAGTTTTACGTGAAACAACATATTTGGCAGATGACAGGAAGACAGTATACCAAATCCTAAATGTTTTTGCATTTTTGAAGATATTTCCATTGATCGCTTACTTGTTGAATTGCGATTCATGCAGTGGCCTCTAAACTGTCTATTATCGAGGTTTAATTGACTAGGTTGAAATGTTAGATGTGAGACAAGGTATGATGTACTAGGGCCATTGGGGTATGAATTTCAACCAAAATCCCTTATTGAAATCTTGAATACTCCACGTAGCAAATACCTGCCTCAGTGTGTGATCTGGTAATTTAGAATATCATGTGTGCATACCATGCCCTGAAAGTTTCATAACAACCCATCAGCAAATAGCAATTTTAGAGCATTGCTAAGTGATCACATCATTACCAAGCCTGGTGGCCGAAATCTCAAAAGACATGCAATTTACAAAGAGTTGGGTGCAGATTCGCTCACATCGGCAATATGTGGATACTGAACTAGCACTCTATGATGAAAGACCACCAATATTGAATAAAATAATTGCCAAAATCTCTTTCCATTGTTCAAGGGCTGCCAACTTTGTCATGAGTGCCCACAATTTCCCAGAATCGTTGTCAGGTGGAGCCAGTGTATACATCTTTAAGTATCATCGATCATTCCGTTGGTGCGACTTATTTTCTATGAAAGAATGAAGAGAGCAAAATTTCTCTTGTCGGCCATATTGTGTCCTAAAGTGGAGAGGTTTTTATCCTGAGTTTGTGTAGTATGTTGATGTGACAATCATTTTACCAGAAATCACTTATCCTGGTCACAGCCTAACATTGCCTTTGTGTGTAATGAACCACTGATTACAAGGTGGGGGTGAATTTTGCTCTGACTATCACCAGCAGTGTGAGCAGAAAGTAGTATGTGCACTCTGTGTTATAGGTTTCCTCAAAATTTATTTTGGCACCCGGGAATGAAGTTCTAGAAAACTAGGCATTGAAAGAGTTAACACTGTCATGCAAGTAGTGTCCATGGTGACATGCACATGTTGGACTATAAGTGAATCTTATGTGTGCATATACTATATGTACCTTTGTATGTATGAAAGTATTTAAGTTACTATGTATGTTTGTATGTATGTATGTTATGTATGTATGTATGTACCTATGTATGTATGAAAGTATGTATGTATGTACTATATATGTTTGTCTGTATGTTTGTATGTATGTAAGTATGTATGCATGTATGTTATGTATGTATGTATGTATGTATGTATGTATGTTATGTATGTGTGTATGTATGTTTGTATGTATGTATGTATGTATGTTATGTATGTATGTATNAAAGCTATCGTCTGTATGTATGTATGTATGTTTGTATGTTTGTATGTATGTAAGTATGTATGTATGTATGTTTGTATGTATGTATGTATGTATGTATGTATGTTATGTATGTATGTATGTATGTGTATGTATGTATGTATGTGCGTATGTATGTATACCCAATTCTAACCAGGAGATCAGTTTAGACTGGGCACCAACTCGTTGGCTTGTGTGTGAACTAGTTGTTCAGTTGTGGAGTGACACAAAGTAAGTGGTTCAAAATCACACAAACTTTTGTGTCTTGACATAGTTACAGAATGTGTGGTGTCACTGTACTGGGGTAGTCTGCCATCTTGGTTCTACCTAACTCTGTCACTTCTCTATGGGGTATTATATTGGGTCAAAAGTTGTTAATGGAAAGTCACAAGTTATCCGTTTTGGAAAAATGTGGTCACTATGATAATCTATATGGTTCACAGATGCTGAGGCAAGAGTTTCAGATTTCAAAAAGTCACTTTTGTATAATTATGTTGGTTTGAACAAATGTGTTAGTGCAAGAGAACTGTTCGTCTCCAATTTGGAGTAGGTGCTAGGAATGTGACGTGAACACTTTAAGTCCCTATTGTGAACTGGTGACAACTGAAAACTATAGTTACCTTTATGTACACAGAATAACAAAAATATATCTAAACATGTTAACTTTGTTTTTGTGCCATTGTTGAAAACTCTTTAGCAGCCTAGTGCCATTGGTATGTAACTTACTCCTGGTGTGCCATTCAGTGAAATGAGCAATAGATGACGCTATGTTCAGTACTCAGTCTGGTGATTAGTTGTTAGGTACTGCAGAGTGATACACCGACAATGGAAATTACTGACAAATGTTGGTCATCAAGTGATAGATTTATTTGAAATTGCTTTAATTAGGGTCAATAAAATCATGATTTAACATCTATGGAAATATTTAAGTAGTTTGGTCATGTTTGTCGAAACTCATTGTTTACTCTAGAGATGCATTATGAAGGAAATTTAATTTCCATGGTTTTTGAACAAAATGACTCCCAAAAAGGCTCCATGGGATTTTCCCAAATGTTTAGAGTGTCAAACTTTGTGTGAGAGTAGTTACTGGGTTTGTTGTTGTCTATAATTTGTTAATTCTGTTTATGAAATAAAATCAGTTTTCATGAAGCATTTTTGTGTTCTTCAGTCAAGAAAGCTAAAGGCAGTATGAGAAGGCTTGGTGATCAAGGCATCGTGTCCTGTTCAACTCATACCTTTTCATTCTAATTTGACCCATTTACACGATTGCACTGACTAGTCTATTCTGGTAATTAAACTTGGATTTCATCTACCGGTATTTGACTTTGTGTTTGCCTGCAGTAATTCGCGCATCCTAGCGCACACAGGTAGAAAGTTTCCAGCGGCGGTTGGCTCTGATCAAACTGCCGGTATTTTGATTTGAATGAACCAAAGGGACACCTCGCGGGCGACAGCGCACTGTAAAGTTCTGCCCGGGGGGTCTGACAGGTGCTGTTGGTCGATGGTTGTTTTGACGTCATCCTATCAATAGTACGACTGTGGCGCCAGTGTGAGAGCATCGTCTCGAAACTGAGCAGGAGGCGTTAGTTTATTGATATCTGTTTTAGTTATTATTTTATAGCACTGCAGCACCTGTATTAAAAAACTAGCCGAACTAATTCCGCCATTTGTAGTTTTCATTCCCGACAAAACTGAAGTCACCTATTACCACATCACAATCTACAAATATTTTATGAAAATTATCTCAGTAATTAGAAGCAATGGGTATATTCTCAGAGATTCTGTGTCTTTGCTAAAGTGAGATTTACTTGTTGTTCTGAGATTATTATGTGATGCCTAAGACCAAAATTCTGTCGTAAGTCACTTCATGAAACAGGGCCCTGAGCATGGTTTACAAGCGGCCGGAAGTGTTCCCTCCGAAAACGTTTCATTGATGATCATTGCTGTACACGGCAAAGATCTTTTTATTTAATTGGTTTGTCCAGCTGCACCCAGCCCGTTTCCGGGCTTCCTATCATCCATTATACAGATTGCTGTGCACATTTCAACTGAAATTACAAATAATATATAAAAATATTACAACCCGGAAAGAAACAGAAGCTGATATTGTATTTCACCAGACCAGGAAGAGTACATTATCGCTACTTCTACCAATAAAACGTGCTTCAGTTTTGCATTATCCGTTTACATTTATGAATGATTTTTTTTCTCAAAACCATTTTACGTCTGAAAATTCCTCATGGGAAATTATTTTCGAAAATACGTTTTTCTTAAAGTGTCATAAAATGTAGAGTTAAACATTAGATAAATTCCTTGAACATAAAATATGATATTCAAGCATTCAAGTAACTCCCAGTGTGAATGAAAGAAACCACTTCCATTTCAATTTAATTTAAAATTTCATTAAACGAGTAAAAGTCATTCCCAAATCATGGTCTTTTGGTGTAACAGTATTTTTTTCAAAATAAACGTAATTTTTAAAAATCTTAGAAGCTCTACTTTTTTGGTTATGCTCTATAATGACGTCATTGTTTTAGACACTGATCAATAACAGAGTGCTAATACAAACATGGCATTTTGTAATCAATATACTTCGACAGGCTCTGGCACTCCGTGTTCTAAATTGGTAGTAAGAAAGGCAATCGTCTCTTTAAAGTATCACAAAGCACCATTAAAATACACTACGTCTTTATAGCTTTCTACACATGTATAAATGATTTTTGTAAGTAAACAATTGTTGAAGTCTAATGAGGCTATTAGTTTACAAACGAAAACAAAACATCTGGATAATTTCTTTTAAAATCAAATAAAATTTAAATATATTGTTTTAATGAAAAATGATATTCGTATTAATTGTAGATATCATAATTTGATACTTAAACGGTCGTATTATTTTCACAGACGCAACAATGGTTTTGACTACTAGCTAATCAGTTTCAAAATCTGCTATGATACTGCAGAGTTTGACTTCAGGCACGGTAATCCTTTACATTGAAAACTCTAACCATTTTCTACATAAAAGAGCAATACTCTTAAATGATTAAAATCTTTGAAACTTCCAACATGTTGCTCGTCACGTACAAAAATAATGAAGTTTTTTAAAACGACATTTCATGATTTTTTTTTGGTTTTCGTGTGTATGATGTCCATTAGAGGTAACTGCGTACTACAATATTTTTTTCAACAAAACTGATATTTTATACTGTGACCCGTGCACCAGAACATGATATTTTGTTCCAAAGTGCGATATACGCAGTCACATTCAAATTTCAAATTTGGCAGATGTCTCGTTTTGTGATTAGGCTGACTCTTTGTTAGGATAACGTATGCGATCACATTCAAAATGAGTCTCATAGCAGGCTGAAATACATAACGCGTCAGCATCCCAGGTTTGAATAGCCAGCCTAGATTTTTTAGATTAACACCAAGGTTCCTTTGATTAACGGCAGCTTGGCCATCGTAACGAACCAAGACTTCGGCTGCAATGCTTTTTCCACAACCAGTGTAGCAAACGACCTTCACGCGGGGCTATTGATGATGTTCATGGTTCCTGTCACTTGCTGCTCAGTGACACGTTTGGTACAAGTGTTAGATTTGATAAGATGAAAATTTTAAAAATCATTTATGATATTAAAATATCGTTACAAACCAATGCAACACAATACTGCAGCAAAATACACATATTAGTTTTTATGATCTTAAATATACAAATTGCGGTTACGTGACTAACTTGTTTTTAAGACTACTGAACCGATTTTTCAGAGACATTGTGTGTGCTGTCAAATGGCGCCTTCCGAAACCGCACGTGGACTCGTATGAGTCATAAGTTTTTGTATGTAGAACGCAGGACTGTTTTACTCATGTGACGGCTAGCCTGTTCGCTGGTTACAGAGCGGTACTAAGATACGAACAGAAACATACGTAATGCTTACGCCCCGGGCCGCTACTTTAGTTATTTCCATAATGTTAAAAACATGTAATGAAACAACGCCATCGGTGATTCAGAAACCCCTGGCTTTGCGTCTGAGTCGTGAGACTGACGGGTCTTGGTCGTTAGTCTGAAGGTCCATGTGTCCGAAAGTCCACAAATCGAGGGTCCACAAGTCTGAAGTTCCAAAAAATCTGGAAGTTAACAATTCTGCTTTATCACGAGGCTCCGAACAGTGATATTGTGCTGGGGATTTTTATAAGCTAGGCCTGTCGGAAGCAAACCTTTTCGACGTGCAAGTCTTTTTTTAAAATGTTCCGAAACTTTTTCGAAAACTTGCTGTTTGTTTTAATTGTTGCGTGATTGAAGTTTTTATATTTTCGTCACCCGTCAATAGGTTTTGCTGTTCAGCCATTAGCAACTTCGCGTTACTTATGGACGTTCGAACCAGTCCTATCATCTTAAGAATTTAAAATCCTTCGGTCGTATAGCCTTGTGAACCTTCGGATTTATTTTGGACTGACGAAACCTTCGGCTTTATGGTCCTTGTGCCTGCTTTTGTCGGACATTTGGACTTTTGGTCTTGTGAACCTCGGACGATTGAACGGTATCCGAGAATGCAGTGCAATCACTAAACCGTTTCTCTTTTGGAATTCCAACAAAAACTTTGACATACAACTTTCTAAAATACGTGTCTGTGTGGGCCGATATTTGATATGTTTTCTGAAAAGGGTTGCATTTCGGAGCCGTCACGGATAGTCATCGTTGATCTCTGTGCGAGACACACGACACCAGAGTGAACCTAAGTCGATTACTAACCCACAAAAGATGTTGAAAGCATTTGAAAAAATCAAAACCTCTCATTACTATCTTGAATAAAACCGAGCGGATTACATGACGCGGGAGGTTGCTCAAGACGCAGCGGCAACGTTTTTCTCTTGTGGCGCATCAAGCGTGTAACATATGATACGCGAATGAATTAAAAAACAACCTATTATCTCTAATTATCGGGTTATTATGAGGAGCGAATAGATCGTGTGCGGTCTTTCCAAACAGTAATTACTATCGGCACTTTGGGAAGTTTCTTCTCCAGAGCGGTTAATGCACGAATGTGTTTAAATGTAATGAGATTTCCTGCCCCTATACCTTTTTTATCAACGTCAGAGGTTGCGATATCAGTACGAGATATATGATCCCACTATCTTCACTCGGTTGCTCATATAAACTAATAGATTTGTTAGTGATCCTCTTCACGAGGAGTACTATTGTTCTATTATTTCATAACTTAGCCGTCGTCGACGACCGTCGTCATCGTCCTCGTTGTAATTAAACAGTGAGGAATATATTTCACGTTATTTGTTTCAACTTTCGACTGTTTTAGTTATTATTTACTGGAAATTATTTTGCAAAATTTGGCGCACCTGAAGTTGGATTCACTGAGCTTATGCGTTGAGGACTATCTCACGTATTTCATACCCACAGGGATTAAAATTTTATGTATTGTCATCAAAATCGTTTATTTGATAGGAGGTTCTGTCAATTTTGAAACCGTTACCGACTGAACATGCACGTGTATGTCGAAAACTTCGTCTGAAATTGTCGAATATTTTTTAATGCCACTGTTAATGTTCAAAACCAATTGTATATGTGAGTAGGTAAAAGCCTACAATAAATTTTGTCTTTTATCCTACCAACAAAAGAACGATACAGGCCTTTTTAGCATAATTTAAAGTTCTGATTGACAGAATTAAAAAATAATCATACACCCAGGAGACTGTCTGTCGTATACACACACGACTTTTTTGAAATTTGAACACCGCAATTGCTTGCAAACTCCAATCCGCGCCTTGTATAGAGTCATGGAATATTGTTTCTTTAGACACACGCTATTGTTAAATATCGAATAGCCATTACTTAGTAAAATAAACAATTCTTTTGAAAATTGACAAGCCGCAAAAATTTGACAAGTTAAAAACCTGTACAATGGTTTGAATCCAACCCGGCGACTATTAACCGAGTCGTATCACCTGATAGTACATTGTTCATCCGCTAAGCTCCAGGGGACTATTGACTTCATTCAGGGCTCTAAAACACAGTGGCGATGCGAATACTTATACTGAAACTGATACACTAATTATGATGCCGTCCTTTAAGTCGTCGTTTTGAAGTCTCTGGCTGTGATTATGTGTTTTTAACTGTGTTGATTAACATAGATTTTACTAAAATTCGGTATTTATTTCGTGCGAAAATTATTTCAAGTTTGGTTTCGGTTGTTTTAATATGATCAGCGATGAAGCTATAGCTTTCTATCAAGACACTTCCTATGAAAATTGATGTCGTCCATGTAGATTCAAGTTCATCAATAATACTAATTGTCCGTTGAATCAAATAACTAGTAAATTGATATCGTCCACGCACGTTCGAAATGAAAAATAAAAATTGTTCGTTGAATCCAGAAGTACTGTACATTGATATATTGTGCATGCACGTTCAAATCCAATAATAGTAATAAATGTTCGTTGAAAGCATAAAGCAAAGTGTTCTCACTGCTGGGCGTTCTTATATTGTTCATAACACAACCAAAAGTGAAGACATGCTTTCAACCATAAAGCGCTCAGCTGCTTCATTCAACATTGTCAGTTGATCCTTACTGATCTTAACGTATGATGCCATCCGTACCAATTTCCACAAAAATAATCGCCAAATTGCCGTTTCGCTTCATTTCACGGTCTTGTAATAGTGTTGTAAACGCTCACGATTTAAAATTCTCATGGTAGCTACGTCACAGGCATTATTTTTTTTTTATTTATCTTTAAAAAAAATGAGGAAATAAGCTTCCAATTGTCCGCCGCGTTGTGTCCTAAATTCGTAGGGGAAGTGGTGAGGAATTGTCTCTCCCCAGTTTTCGGCAAAAATCATGAAAAATTCGGGCGAAACAAAAATAATTCGGGCAGCACGACAAAACATTACAGAAGTCACATCGACAGCGAAAGCGAAGAGAAATAATTTAAATTAGAAAGAGAACTTGAGTGTGTTAACTATTCACGCGACCACGTAGAAACAATTTCCAATTGATCAGTAATAAAACCTCTAAAAAATTCGTAAAAGTATCACGGTAACAAGACATGCGGCACAAACAAGCAAGAATGTGAGAAATGAAGCCATGCATGTAGTAGTTACCGGAATCAGAAGAGAGAATTGGTCACCATGAAAACCAATATTTGTAAACATTATAGTGTCAGTATGGCAAAAAAAAGAATGTCATTGAATATTATTTCTTTCGACTGAATCATTATTAAGAAAGCATTGTTTATAGAAAGGGAAGTTTTCGTTTTACAATCCTTGTGTGGATTACTCTGTCAGGCGTGATTATTTTAGGATTATCGGTTAGTTTTACCCACTGACGTAAGGGCCTCAAGGTATTCTCGATCGTAGACAAGGATTTCTTTGGTTTTTAAATACAAATTTCAAGCTAAAATCGTAACAGACTTCCACTGGAATGCACCAAAATTCATGTTTACGCGCTCAAATTCTGAAATACACTTGGGGGAGATTTCCCAAACCCCCATGGAATATTTAGACTCCCACGAGCTAGGCAACTCGGGCCGGATGTGAACGGTCCGCCATTTGTGCGCATGCCTTCAGTATAGAATCACAGAAAGGTTGCGAATGTACGGAATTTATGAAAAGTGAGCATTTGAATGACTCAACATTTCAATGGGTCGCTGCTTTCTGATTTACATGAAATATATGAAATCAAGGCAAACCTGCAGCATGTGATGCGGGAAAGTTCTATCAATAGCGTAGCTATTACGTAACGATAATCATCTATAATTTATTACTGATGTTATTAATATTGTTACGAGTTGCTGTCGGTATGATTTTATATGTCAGTTTAATTACACTTTAAAATTTCCATATGATCGTAAAATATAAACTATTGTAGATTATAGCATGACACAATGTTATGATTATTGTGAGAACTTATTTAGATATCATTATCATTATCATTGCTATTACTAAAAATATTAGACCCTTTCGCTAATTTCTGACATTGTGGACCCTTTTGCTGACAAAAAATCGAGAGGACTAAAAAAACGGGGTACCACCTTCAGATCTTTGATCTGTGCGTCTGCGTCTTCTTAGTGGACTTTTGTCTCGTTTTCTCGGACTTTTTGTTTCTCTGAGGCGGACCTTTTTGCCCACTTCGTCAAATGGGGGGCTCATTCGAGCCCCTCTCCCGACTCCCCCCGGATGCGGGCATGTTTTGTGGTCATTAATTCTTTCCCGTAGATGAATGATAATCTTAACTTTTTAATCATTATCATTATTTTTGATAATTGCAAGATATAAAAAAGTCATCTACACAATTGTTTCATAACGTCGGAAAAGAAGTATTTTCGTCAAAACACGTCCATACAAAAAATTCCACTGTTCTTCAACCACTGGTTATTTATTGAAGCAATTTAGCTTCCATATTCATTTCTGTTGGCGGTAGTCTGTTCGCGAAACCTGAGTAAGATTTATGTTCCTCATCTCATGACGTGTTTGGTAGTCTCGCTTTTCACCAGAGAAAATTTTGTCATTGGGACGGTAGTCTCCCACCGGAAGTATTATATCGTATTGCCACGACGTGTCCAAACAGAGACGGGATTTATGCCACGACGGAGTTCACTCTTTCAGTCTAAGTACAAGACCTTCGGAACATGGCATGTGTTTTTTGGTAATTTCTGCTGAGGGGGGTCAAATCCTCGCTTCCCGTAGATCAGCCTCTGAAAATCTCTGTACCTGCTAATTTTTGTTTAAGCAAAAACGGTATTGACGAAAGCTCGCCATTGTTAGGGTTCGCTCACACTTACAGTTTAGTGTTGACCGCGTCAAATTAAAACGAACCAAGTCCCGCGGTGTCAAATCATGCCAGCTCGCCAGTAGTTCACAATGGTCCATGTAACAGATACCGCGACGGTATGTAGCCAGTCGGATCACCTCTGCATTTTAATTATCAAATCTCTGCTGTATTGGACCTGAAGCATTTTCGAAATAGTAGACGCCGTCTGATGCATTCTGTGTTCGCAAATGCATTAGTAGACGATGCAATCGCCAGAGGGCGGTTTATCGATTTTTTCATGTGCAACAGGTTGAGTCAATGTTAGAATCGCTAATTTGGCGCTAAGACAAAGTACTTTTTTAAAGGATTTTACCCTTTCGAATATCTCATATTGCTGTGCGTGTACCTGATAAGCCTAGTATCGTTCCTGGTATGCATTTGTCCCAGTCATCAGCTAGACAATCCAAAATTGTTCTTTTGGACGTTCAGTAGTAAAATGTTTTATAATAAGGAGGACGAAATAGGAACAGAAACACGCTTTAAAAACACGTTCCAGTTAATTTCATCCACTCAACAAAATTTTCCCAAACATCCCACAATCTTTAGAGTGCCGACAACTCGAGTAATAATTGTCATTCTTTAAATAAACAAAAGCAGATTGTATGACCATCGCTTACTCTTCGACAACAGTTTCAGACAGGTGTATTTCACAAGAGCGCTACTTCGGTTACATAAGCCTATATCGTTGCGCAAGTATGACCACAGCTGAGGATATGCGACACGCAGAGAAAGCGTAAGAACGGGCCAGAATTGTTTATTCGGGAGACGACTTCGGACCAAAAGACGCCCAGCTACAAAATTGTTAACTGGTGTGAGTGTTTGAGTATAGATGAAATTTCGCCGAGATGCTTCGCTTCGTGCAATAAGGGATACAGTTTTAGGAAAAAATAATGGGTTACACCTTTGCAGTAAAGAAACGCAATAGACGAAAATGTTGTTCAATCTAAAGTCGCTATTTTTTTTCTAAAAATGAAACATATAGAGGGAAGTGGCTAAAATGCCAGGGGCGACGTCCTCCCGCGTACCTCCTCGCCTTGCACCCATTCTTTTAAGACACTGACAGAACGTGGCCTCGGTCACACTTACGTCGGCGTATATGTGATATTTTTATTGTATGCTACTTCTAGAAATTTTAGTCGCTTTTAACGTATCTAGATCAGACAAAACTCCGTTTCTTGGCACTATAGTGCCCTTTTTCAATATCACTGAATAAAGCACAAGGCTTCAAAAATCGAATTTCAAACATAATATTCCGTCCTTTATTATTTCCCTATAGTCCAAAATTTTCCAATTTAGCAAGAGCCATCCAATACTGAATACCTTGACGTCACTGACGCGCCCGCACAATTCCGCATCGACTGATATTGTAGGGAGCAAGTATAGTTTGCATAATATGTTCAATGGTCTCGAATGATTTGACCTCTTGACCTATCAAAACGTTATTTCGCAACCATTTCAAAACTTAATTACGCTGTTTATACTACATCAGCGAGAAACATGAAACAGCAACGAATAACATACCAAAGTCGTTTTATTTTGACTCCGGAGAAGAGTGTGTTATGCGTTTACTGCCATCAGCCGACTCACATGCGAATGCAGTCGAAATTCATTAAAATTAGTGAATTTTATAAAAATCCTTTAAAACCGAATAAGAAAATTTCTTAGCCGGTTTAAAAGCATTTTCAGTGGTTTGCAGAGCCTTATGGTCTGAGAATACAATCCGCGCTATTATATTTTTAAGAGTTCTTGGTATACATGCATTTTAAAATTTTGTCGTTTGTCTTTATTCTATTCGATCCAGGTTGGTTAGGCCTCACTGCCTCTATGCATGCGGATACTTAGAGATGAGTGAGGTTTCAATCTGTCAGTAATTGCACCCTAGTTTAGCGCACGAGAATTTTACGATGTGGCTGGGTTCTGAGTGATAACGATTGTACTCTCCCGCTCCTGACGAGTGTTTTGTGTACAAGTGAAATGCCTTGTGTGGTTTTCTTAGTTTGACGCAGTAGATCGAACAGCACAACGAGCAATCAGTTTAAAATTTCGAGATTACTAGGTCGAAGTAGCATTAAGTCCTCATGGCGAGCAAGACGAAAAGAATGTTGTTACCCTTTCTCAGTTGCAGAGTCACCACAAGTGGACGCCGTCCTTTTGTGATCCAACAGCAGATCTGAGTTCGTGAGGTCAATTTGCAAAACCAGACCCCTTCCTTTGAGAAATCCGAGGACTTCTAACTGCTATATTTTTTCTAATGCAGACTTAACCCAATGCGTCCAAGCTCCGCCAACCGTACATGTACGTTTCGTGTTCACGCATTATACACGGAAAGTCGTCGAGCTTTAGTTGGCAGTTAACACGCAGCAGAAGTATCAAGTTTCCTGGGACATATTAGGTTACGCGTCTAACGTTACAGCCCGCTTTTCCATTAACTCGGAACCGAGAATTACGTGGCTCGGGGGGGTAAACCTCTCCTCTGGAAATCCAGCAGCCACAAACTTTGGAGAATGTAGGACAAATTTTCATTTACACTCCGTGTTTTAATCCGTGCTTATACTTTCATATCAACCCACAACGTAATGAGTTATCTTAGATGTCAACAATCATGAACCACGTCATATATTGTTGAAACGACTGATACTTAGAAATGGTAATCAGATAAGCCAACCCAGCTGACCAGAACAAGCAATAGAATCAAACTACTCAGCAACAGCCTACACCAGATCTGTCACGGCTCACATCTCCGGACCCACGAATTGAGTCTTCACAAATCTTTGCTGACGTCATCAATGCATTGCAGGACCAGCGAGGCTTATTACCGTCTTGGAAAGGTTCGCTCGGACTTGACTTGTCGGCAGCCGCTGTTGCATCTCGTGGCGAGTACCATGGGCAGAAGAGACGTGACGTAACACGCGTATGAGCACTGGAGTATTCCATGTGCCTATTGGTGCACGTGCAGAATGTGTTGTAACAACAATTGCTGGCCTTAGAGAAACTGAAGGGTCCTCAAAAACGAAGTCACTCAGGAACAGTTTTACTGTATACATAACGAAGGAGTATACCCCGGGGTCGCTCCTCAATGTTTGCACGACTGGAAATAGTTACAGCTTTTCAATCTTTTCACCTAAGAAACAGTTATATTGGCACTATTATATATGTTTTGCCTGTGATAAGATAGAAGACATTTCCGAGACTCCGTCTTGGTAAGACCGGGGTCATGCGTTGCCCGTCATTACATCACAGTCTTATGTTCGTCTTCTTTACGTAAGCACAGTGCACAAGAGTGATATTTATACCGGGCCCGTGGCAAATGGGAGTGAGTAGCATCTCGCCTGCAGAGTTCGTGGTCAACCTGGCGACTTCCAACTTAGAAGTTCTGAGCAATAGCCACACATCTCAAACTTCAACCTTAGTCAGTAAACAATAAAACTTGTTTTTATCCAGGCACTAACCCGCACTTTGTTTTGTAGTTATTTTCACAGTTACGCCCAATTCAGTTCATCTAACATATAAGGATCGGTATTTCGATCGTTTGTTGACAACTGGAAGCAGAAGAACATAGAGCCTACTCGTTGAACGACGTTCATTTTTAACCAAATGTGACGATGTGTTATTGCGGAATGTAGTCCAATCTGTGAACTTGTAATTTAAATGATCACTTTGAGCTTGCAAAACATACATAGATGCCAGTTTTTCATTGGTCTGTTGCATCGGCCTAGTCTGATTATAGAAGTCCCTGACTGGCACAGTACCCCCAGTTATTGTGCGGCATCAGAATTGGTCTAATATACAAGGTTATAAATGGGTTTAGTGCTATCACTTAAAGACCGGCGAGCCATATCTAGTTCACAGTTCAAGACGAATAACACATTTTTCATTTCATGAATTATTGGCGCTTGCTTACTGAGCAATATATTTCGTAAATTTAGTCATCCAGTCAAATTTGTAATATCAGGGTTCAATGGGACCAGCGTTCGGATGGCAGAGGATTCGTCGCAAGAAAGGCAATCGGATATCCGATCAAGTGTTATATGACACCACCGTGCAACAAAGTCATCTGGTCAACCGTGAAGGAACTGTGACGTCATGACTACAGTAAATGTTGCAAATTTGCCACTCGTTTACTTCCCCGGATCCATGGTGACTCATCTGCAGGTTTCGTGTTGAAAACTTTTTGTTTTCAAGGGCAGTTGCATGGTGCATTGAATTTAGCGTAATGTTAAACATTTAAAAAATATATAAAAAACTGCAAGTAAATCCAGTACTATAAGAAACAATGACTGCACTTGCTTACTTCATCAGAGGGTCAACCGGATAAGGCATCTGATTGGTTTGTAAGCGAAAAGTCGTAATCGTAAACCAATCAGATGTTTTCGCTAGTTGACCCGGCTGAACAGGCGGAGTGAATGAAGTGCAGCCATCGATATTTGAAAACGATTGTGATTTTGACAACGACAGGTGATGACGGTGAAACAATGTCAACAGTGACGACAGCGACAATGTCGACGACAACGGTGGTGACGATGATAATTACTGTAAATAGTGACAGTAATAACGGAATGATATTGGTTCGTGGACGGATAGTGAGTCGCGGACTCTTGCCAAGCAGAATTTAGTTTAAACCAATTGTTTTGACAATGCTTTCTTGTTAAATATAAAGCCAAATGGTATCGAAAAGAAAAGTACACATGATGTAAATCTATACCAGCCTGTGTCTGTTTACACGTCTAATTAAACATGTCAAATGTGGCACGCTCTGTCTTGGCCTACATGCCTACTTGATCTGACAAAATAAAATGTTGGAAATCTGTTTAATTTAAGTACTGCAAACATATGCCTAATAAGAACTTTCACGCTCATTGTGGATAATGGATTTTTTAAGCTATGATCAAATATTTGATTAAAGTTTATAAATGGTTTTCAAAATGTACTCAAACAACTAACCCTGTAATGTCACTAACGGAGGAGTGTATACAAAAAGACATGTCTACTCTGGCCTCGCGAAGTTCTCCCAAGCTTACTTTGCGTTTTGTTTTGCTGCCACGGGCACACCTTTGCTGGGGATAATATGCCGGTAGAAAGTCGCGGTCGGATCTCATACGTAAATCAGCAAGTGAAAAACAAATATAAATTCAGTGACATTTCCAACATCGTGTCAATGTTTGCATAATACACCGCTACAAGAATTCTCTTACATTTCAAAGTTTTAAGTTTTAAGTGATCACAAGTGAATAAATTTGCAGACCAACTTCATGAAAATATTCCAGTATAAATTTGAGGCAAATAAAATGCAATGCGCAAATTAGTAATCCGTCTTGCCTTAAACGTGGAGTTCAAAATTTCTTTACCAATTTCTGAGTGGACCTCGCGACGTTTATTATTTCACTCAGGTTGCAGTAAATTTTCGTGACTAAGTGTGTGCAAACACATTCAAGACTGAAATACAAATATTGAAGCAACTATTAGTTTACCTAAAACAATGGGCAAAAAATACTTCTTGCGATTTATTCTTGACAAGTTATATTGATTTAATGTAAATCGTTTTCTATTGCTTGCAGTGCAATAAATACGTTATGACTGTACCGAAATTTGTTCAGTGCTCGCCGTCAACTGTGTGCACGTTTTACATTACCTTGTTTAACGATTCATGTTTGAAACGAAAACACCGTTTCACGTGAGGCTGATTACTCCAAATTTCTAAAAACACGTATTTTACTAAATACATATCCAATTCCGAGATTTTTTATAATTTTTTTTATTATTAATAAGTGGTCTGCCGTTGACTCTTCGAAATGTAACTTCTTCTCTGTCTCATGAATGATTACGGAATAGGCTAGGTTTTTAAGCCATTATTTTTCAATGTGTTGACGATAATATCAGAAAAGAATATTCAGGAAAAGTCACCGGTTCATCTGGGAGACCTACTGGGACACGATAGGTTTTGGGACCATAAGTCAACTTCGGGTACAAAAACGTTTTGGTTAAGTCAAAATACCCGGCTTGCCGCTATTCAGTTACGTTTGCGGTAACAACGTCGCGATAATGAATTTTATGCACTTTGATTGGCTATTATACATTTTTGAATGAGTGAATGTTTGGTGGCTGAAAAGAGATCATGTAACGAGTAATAGATCGAATAGCTGTGTGTCAACAGTCGAGTTACTTCGATCACCTTGTCCACAATGGTGTTAATTTGGCCAGCCATGCTAAATAAATGTTTTTGCACGACGTCTTTCAGACCGTCACGGCCAATGACATATAGACGATAAACAACAGCAAACAATTCATCAAATCAAAACGTGAAAAAACAGTGTACTGGTAAAACGGATTTGCAGTGTATTGTGAATCCCTCGAAGAACTTAGAGAATTCTGTCTTCAGGTGAAAAGTTTTCGTCAAGAATTTTATTGTTGAGATATTTTTATGAGGTTTTAGGATTCCTTTTAGAACGTCTTTTTGATATCAACACGCAATTCGATTGCCCGCGTTTTGGTCCATTCATTTCAAATAATATTCTTAGATCCGTTGACTGCACAGATGCGGAGTGTGTTGAAAACCGGCGTCATGAATGCGGATAAACTGAAGACTTAACGCATCTGTGAATGGCATTAAACAACCGTCATAAACACATCCATTTTCATGTGAAGGTTCAGACAGTAAGCTTCATTGATAAATATTAAAACAAATTGTTTACATTTAAAGATGCGCTCGATAGCGAAAATGCATTTGGTGAGATTACACGACTCATAAACAAGCATTCGTCAATGAACTTCGAGGTGCCGTGACGTCACGAGTGCACTTCCGGTCAAACAAAAATGTCAAAGCATAATGTATATATATATAATGCTATACAAGAAGTACTTTGACCCGAGTCATCCGACTAAATAGGTAAATTGTTCGAGGTTTTCAGCGTGCTTTACAAACACCACCAGCAGGTGGTGAAGAAATCTACAATGTTGGAGATTGAAACTGGTTCGCTTGGGTTTCGACGGTTGTTCAAGATTCCGTCAGCCACAGACATGTTTGTGAATGCGGCAAAGAGAGAGAAAATACGCAACCGGTTAAACCCATCATCTTTTTGTTATTTCTCATAACACAAAACGATTACCGCGTTAGTTACTTAGACTAACACTTAGGTAGAATGACATTGTTAAAAACTAGTTAGACCATGCGTGTTGTTGGTTCACAACTCCATTAGCACGGCACACACATGGAGCGAACAGTCGAATACAGTGCAAACACTATGAAGCGTCCATATGACTGATTCTGTCAATATAACCACCCATGTGTGCCAATCAAAGAGTAGATAGATTTTCATTCCATAATAATCAAAAGAAAAACAGACGGGTGCAAAAGTACTTTTTCCTTATTTCAAACTAAACAAACCGTTGATTGGGGGAAAATGGAAACACCCTGAAGACCGGAAACTCTCCGCGCAGGTGTCAACGTTTTTTTCGTCCTGAATGGCGAAGTGTCAAGAAAGATAGGGACGTCTTGTTAGAACTTAACAAAAGACTGAAACGAATGTTTGCTCAATCTTTTCCAGCTATTGTAGTGGCAATACAATTCGATGGAAATTTAATATGTTTGTTCTAAGCGTGAGCGCGTGTGGGCTTTCAAATATGTTGTACTGTAAATGTTGCGACAGAAATTACGGTGACACGATCAGAAGAAGGGCATTGTTTCAATACGTAGGTGACATTTTAAAAAGATTTGACTATCATTATATGTGTAGGTGTGGGCTTTGAGTTTTCGTTAAATTACTTTTTCAACTATTGGTTTAAATAATAAGACACATTTTGCGTTCAAACGGTTCTCTAAGAACTATGGGCAATGCCCTGTCACAAGAAACTGTTTGCTAACGTGTCTTACAACGTTGCTACGGTAGAACGCAGTCGTTATCAGGATTTTGAAAATAATTACAATACAGCAGATTTTTTCGGCGTTCGAATTTTGTCAGACTCCTATGTTTGCGTAAAAGTTAAGCCATGGTTGAAAAACGTTCTTTTGAATCACTTGCTCCACCGCAAAACCGGGTCAATGTCAATACATGATTATCCTAATTAGTGCAAATTATTCTTTAGTAGTGCACGTAATAATGACAGGTTCAGTAGCTAACTTATATTTCATTCACTACAGCGTCTTAGTAGACGTCGATCCTAATTTGTGCACAGAGAACACATCACGTCTTGCAAAGGATTCAGGAGTTGCAACTTGACTTTCAATTCTGGGGTCGACAAAACAATACCAGTTCGCGAATAATGCAACCATTTGTTGAATTCAATGAAATGTTAGCTGTTTTTATAATTACTCAATAAAGAGTCGATTGACACGTCTCGTTTCTCAAAAAGTGTTTTGTTGATCAGTAAGAGCCTCGAAATGTGACAGTTCTACCTCTCGAAATATTTAACTTTTTGGCCCACATAAATACACGAATCACTAACTTGAAAAGTTTTATTTTCAATAAATCTGTTCAACAATTCGAAAAATATACCACAAATTAATGGTTTTAAACTGTATGACACCTCTAGCCTGACTCCAATTTATGCACAAGTACATGTGCACGCGACTAGCAAATAAAATTCAAGAAAAATAGCTAACAGCAAGACGTACGGTCTATAAAAGAGAGAGGATAACTTGTCTAGTGCGTGCAAGACAATGCCTATACCCGACTACGGAAATCAAATGAAAGATAAATTAAAGACTGCGCTTAATTGGTGTTGGTAATTACTGGAAATCGCAAATTTTGAATCCGACGCAGGAAGCCAAATATAACCTGTCAGCAGTCAAGAAAAACAAGATTATATTTGAAGTAAAACATTGGCACAGTAAATTCTAAACGAAGTAAAATTTGTTCCGTTTAGAAGAACATGCGGTGGTGAATGAAGTTGATTAGTTTGAGGCCCGGCCAAGATTTTAAAACAAAGGTAAAATCAAAGTAAAATAACTCACCGTTTTTTTCAACAATACGCCTGAGAATAGTAACTCCCGCAATCGATTTCCTTTTTGATATAGTCAACACCATTTTTTTAAAAAAGTAATTACATCGAAGGACATCTAACTAACAAATATAGAACAAGCAATGAGGTCCAGGAGAAACTTTTAAAACAGAATAAAATGAAAAGTTTAGGGTTCACCGAATTTCAGAAATGCAATACACTACAGATCAAATAAATAATTTCTACGACAGATTTCAAGCCTAGATAACGCAACAGTCTAGAAGCACCATTTCGTAAAAGCATATCAACAAAGCATCACGTAGTTAGAAGACAGGCTTTTTGGCAGATTCTAAATAGCACAGAACTCTTCCTAAGTTTATTTTCTCGGGTTTATATAGTCAATCCTGGGGTCTGTTTCAAGAATCAGTGGCTTACTCCTTGAGACAGAAATTTGGTCTTACATCACAAATGCTGAGAAAAGATTTAGGCAAGTAATTATGAGCGAGCAACACCGTATAAATATCTTGTAGAAATTATCTCAGTAACTAACAGTAATCTACATATTCCACGGCTTGGAATGACCAATGACAAAAAAGAGGAAAATTTTCCAGGTGATGTATCGTTCCACAAATAAATAGGCTTGTGAGATAGAAATATTTTTTGTGTTGTTAAATTTAACTGAAATGAACGTTTTCGTCAGAATAAAGTCAAAACAATGATTAAAAAGAGACGAAAAAAGAGGAAACTGGAAATCAACTAAGAAAAAATAGAAACCAGAAGTAAGAAATCTTCTATAAAGAAGAAAATTCCAAGCCCTGATATTCTCAAGCCCTGATATTCTCAAAGACTTTACTCGTTTGTTCACCTGGGCCCAGTTGCATAAAAGCTATACGCCGTATACCAACAATGACGTCGCATGATCACGTGCCACGTTGTTATTGTTGAACAATGCACCTGACGTCATGCAACAATCAAACTTAGCCAGCAGATAACTTTTGAAGCTTTATGCAACTCAGCCCTGAGGTTTAAATTGTTTTACGGAAATAGTTGTGCGAAGCGGAAGACCAAATTTCCAACTTACAAGTAAGTCTTAGTCACTTTTCATGAAATTGACGCAAGAGCTTAAGAGCAAAATATACACGCAAGGTATAAAGGACATGAAATTTCTTTAGTTTTACAAAGCCGATAACGTGCATTGTGCGCTCACCAGCTTACAAAATGTAGAACGTTGAGTATCTCTCTCACGTGCATTAGAAAAGGAACTTTACTTCAGAAATGATTTTAACAAAGAGCAGCAGCTCCCGGTTATTTAACAGGGAAATAGATAACGACCATTCGTAAAATGACCATTATTCAGGAAAATATAAAACATTCAACTAGAGACGAAGTGACTGGGGAAATTTCGAAAAATATCGAGAGACAGCACACGTGACGATACTTCATGAGATCTTTATTCCTTCATGTCTGTCTCAGCACCCAAATTCCATCCTCTACAGAAATCTCTTTAAGCGTTCCTGCGCAAACAGAACACAAACAAACACGTCCTTCCGGTCCCAGATCATAATGTTTGATATTCTGATAACATGGTCATTTCCGCCAATGTCGTTTGCGGCATGGATAACAACATGGCGTTGTTTTGCGCCAAAGACGATTTATGCAGTTCTGAGTACATCTGTTGATGATGGTGACTAGACTGTAACGGACTGTCGTCCAATTTACCCCCGTGACCGCCGCTCAAGCTACCGTCCGAATCTTCTTGCTTTATGGTTTCCGGGGACGAGGCGGCGTCCATACCTGAGGCCGACGCAAGTGTGGAATCTCTGTAAACAAGACAAGATTATTATGCACTGCAAGAGCCTAGAAAGGATTTGCATTTGCAAAAGAACAAAGTATTATTCATCGTCGTCGATGGCTCTATCGGCGTCGCTTTTTGGTCAATTTCGCTAAACGCCAGTGTCCGAATGTCAGTTCGGTATCAAAACCAATCGGGTTGTTTTTTTAATACAATGTTTATACGAGGACAAACTGGGGCGTTTTACTCGTATCATTTAGGTATTCCTACATATTTGAGGACGCCTGACTAAAGGAACCGGCAGGAGATTATGAAATCAAATTGCAGCAGTCGACATCCGGTTTTAATGATGAAACAAGTACAGAATCACGACTTCAGCATTAACCAAGCACTATAACACAAAAGTTGACAGATAATTAGACGAAATTGAAGAAATCACGGTAAACCGGCTTAACTTAAGGAAATTGAGTTTAATCCAATTTCCAAGTCTATTAGTGCGACCATGTGCGAAAAACAGCCAAGACATGCAAACATTTTAAGCATTTTGAAGTTAATTAAATCTGACTTTTCAATTTAGAGTCTAAAATCAACCAAGCAAGATTTGTATGGACGGCCGTGGTTGGGGAAGCGCTGTACGATTGATCATAACGGTCACACACGGTTGCTCAAAACGAGATATTTCGAGACTTTCAAAAAGATATATCGAGAAATGCATGACAAGAGAATTCCAATCAATCTTAACGTGTGCAGATTTAGACGGCACCAAAAATGCGCACATGGTGCCCTAACATTTTAGTAAACGCTATTTTTTCACCTCGACACAAGTATATTTAAATTATTAAAAATCCCAATGCCTTCCGGTATTCTGAGCTCAATAGAAGCAGCCTGAGTACATAAATTATGTAAATGAACTATGAGGATCAAATTTGTGTACGGAATTTATGCTTAATTTTGGGAATACCTGGACTAATATTAAAACCAACTATTAGGTGATTCAGATTTTGTTTAGGTATGATACCTGCATCGTTCTGTGGTGCAATGAGGTTTGTGTCTTTTGTTTTCAAGTTTCACGAGAAGACTTTGCACGCATATATCTGTCCTGTACAACCAACGCTATACAAGGTAAATCCCCTAACTTTAAATTGATGATCAACATTTGTTTAGCATAGAATTTACTATTACACGACGAACGCATTTGTGTTGGTGAGTTTTTGCGCTTACACAACATTTCGAAACGCGTTGCGCCACCATGATCGTCCCATTAGGTCTACTCACGCGCTAGGCACAAATTAGCAACGATTTAAACACATTAGTGGTGTGGTTTATTGGATAATAACATTGTTCTCCCTACACACACGTCATTATGTGTGTTATGCAACTATCTTTCAACCATCACTCTCCCCATCAAAACTAATTGCTAAGAGGAAGACCATAGCGTTCGTCCGCAAGAACATAGACGATTTTTCTTGGAGGAACGGACGACCAGTGAACCCGGACAATGTTATAAATCTTGCGCGATCATTTACTGTGGGTGCATATAAGTGCGTTTTGAGCAATTAACGAATGAGTTGGCACATATCGACGAAAAGCGTCAAGAACGATCAGTTTGAGACTTACTTTTCACCAGGTGATTTTACTGAGTAAATGCTCGTCTTTTTAATATCTGGGTAAATTGACAGCAGGATACAGTTCATCGGTGAGGGGGGGGGGGCGTCAGTGAACTCAACGGTCCCGCGTGAACACAAGAATGATGCGTGCATTTCAACAGGTAGGGCCGTTGCCACACCCAATAAGCTTAAAAGAGTCCATTGAGTGAAAGACACGGTTATTTCACCGAGAGGCATCAACGACCCTTCACCGCCAACTTCCAACAACTAGCGATGTGAAGTCAAATGTTTGCTACTTTTATACTTAAGTACGTTTGATTAGAAGCGATATTCATTAAGTCACGAAATCACCGATGCAAAATTAAATCAGCCTATGAAAGTACCAAACAAAATATCTACACAATTACGATGAAGAATCTCGGCATTTTGAAATAGAACTGTTACGCGATTTATCGCTAATTTTAAGCATGTGCACAGCTTTCATGAAGATACCTCGGTATTGCGGAATCACCCATTTGAGCGTACCCGGTATTACTTTTTGTCACCGTAAGCTACAGTGCGGTCTCTCAGGTGCAACAGCGAGTGTCAAAATTGAACATCCTACATGGTAAAACACCAGTAACAATCTTATTTCTGTCATGGGTGAATTTAATTCCACGAGAAGGAACAGCTTCAGTTATTACCTGACGTACGGAGCTAATTACTGCAGGTAGATGAATGGCACTCGCTTCTTTCTTATGTCAGTTTCACGCGTCAAAGACAGAATTAAGGCATCATAATTAACAAATCTAAATTAGACGGATAACATTTATAGATATTTCACTTTGTTCTTCCACTGTAATTAGAGTGACGAAGACCAACTCAAAGAAACGTGCGCAGGTCTTCAAATTATTGCGCACATTATTGTATCAGTTTGAACGTAGAGGACTATTTCAGGATGTATGACCTGCAATAAGCCGTGAATGACTATTACGTAGTTTCTATATATCGGGCAGAACCGTACAAAAAGCAAAACGGATCACCGGTGACACGGCCAATTCCATCACTGATTACTTTGGAGGTCACTGCCGCAAGATGTTCTCTGCGTTCAGATCGAGCATGCGTACCACGTGAGCAATGCAATCACACAGCACACGGGTTTTGGTCCCTTTAGGTGGTCCCTGATTTTGAGAATCAGATTTATTCATTGAATAGCGGGCATTATCCAGCGATTGCCTACTTCTCAAAATCTGGGACCACCATAAGGAGTTCTGCACCATTGTTCAGGCTCAACATTGCAAGGAACGATCGCGCATTTCACATTGTTGTCTGTTTACGACAGTGCAGCAGAGCGGAACCTCAGACGAAGCTCAGCTTTTTGGTAACACAATGGGTAGTTCATATTCGCTAGTGAGCTATTAAAAGTTAATGTTCCTTTTGACGCTTCAGTGCTTCAATGCGTAAGGCTATGATAGTCTGTGTATTTTTATAATTCTTAAAAAGGATTCAAAACTTTTGAGAACTTGAGCTAAAGTTTGTCCTATTCTAAGTATGAGGCTAAAATGTAGTTGCAATCATGCAATTTAAAGGAAATATAGGAAGTTGTTAAGAATTGGCAATTTCACGTCGTATTACAGAATACGTTGAAAAGTTAACCTGAAGTCATCAAACGACAACGATCCCACAAGCGTCAGTGACCCGGATTCTGTTTACCACCAGATCTGATCGCGAATTTCGACCTCAAAAACTATTCCAAAGAAAAGCCGCTATTGTTCACGGAGCAATTGCTCTACCAAAGATCGACGACTCAGGCCCAGTTAACAAACGGGCGTGAACAAAGTCTTGAGTAAAGGTCGCGATTGTCAATGTAGCACCTGTTCCAAATAAATATTCACGGACATACACAACCAAAGGAAAGGCCAATTATTCTCAATTTCTATAGTGTTCGAAAGCAACTATTTACCGATGGGAAGTATTGGTTGACATGCTCTAGTCTACAACCTGAGCGAGACATCATTGCATGACCATCAAAATTTATAACAAGTATGAGGTGCTAACACTTAAGATTTGAAGGGACATCGAATCCAAGGTAACAAATAACATAGATACGAAGTCGTTGATAAGTATATAACATTAAATTACGAGCTACACCTGCACAGTCGCAGTTTTACTTTTGCCATTTCGCCTTCACAAGAATTTTTGGCTGCCCATATACCCCGTGGTGGCGTCCGTGTACCCAACTAAGGCTAAGGTGTATTCCTGCTCCAAAAGTTTAAAAATCGCAAACCATTTTGGGAAAGTCTGAAGATGATGTCTGCTCGGCATTTTAAGAAGATAAACATTAACAGGGTTACAACAGCAAAAGCAATAAGGTTCCATGTATTACGAACTACGAGTCACACATGCAGAAAGCGAAATAATGCTGGAGTTGTATGGGCGAGCAAGAACTTGCTGGAGTCCTGGTGTGAACGAGCAGAAATAAGAAATACATACAATAATGTGAAGACAGCACGTGCGACGAGTGACGTTTGCCCTGCAATGCGTTTCATTGCGAAAATCGCATAACTGGCTGATATGTAGGCCATAAGATGGCTAAATTAAAGTTGTCGTATTCTACACGTCATTATTGTACGTTCCTTTTATACGCCACGGCATTATGACAAACACCAGTTTTAATCGACCGACCAATTCTAGCTATAATAAAAGCCATATGGTTTAATTCAACCGTAAATTGCAACATTTTTTCCCGAGGCTTTTCATTGCAATTTAGTTTCATGACTCTTTCAAAATTTCCTACACGCAGCTATTTACAGTTTGCCTTCAGACAGGAGTCTCGCGAGATTCCTAGTCGGAGTACAAATAACATATGACCTACAGCCAACAAACAGCGAAGGGTCTTATTTTTTGACACAGCACAAAGTACAATGGACTACGGTTGGTCTATTCAGCACAAAGAATGTGTCCAAACAGAAACCGTGAAATCTTGATTGGCTTTTATTGACGTTCACTCGTATGCATTCGAGTGAGCTTTTAATACACAAAACGTTCACCTCTTGTTGATCGAAGAAAAGCACCAGCGTGTTTAAGAAAATAAAGATTTCATACCCTTGCCTTTGATTTCACAGGTTGTTGAATCCGGAACACACAGTGTGTGCAAAGTTTGAGAGCATTAAAGTCATAAAGATCTGGACAGACCCACAATTTTGTTCTTCAATCTGGACCGAGAAACTAACTTTTACCACTCAGATTGACAATTGGCCAAAAAGACACAAACAAACGCAACAGGTTCGAATGCCATCCGGAACACCTCCAGTATTTTCGTAGCCTCGAACGTACCCTCGAAGGTGAACGAGATCTACGCACGTGCCAACTTCAGTCCTACCAATCATTGCCCAGTTTAAAAGTCACGTGACTGAAGCCCGCATGCGCAGATGCCGTTCACCAACGAGAGGAGCTTCCAGTCCAAGAAAATACCCGAGGCGTTTCCATGCTTCGAATGCACGTGGAAAACGTAGTCGAGCTTGTTAGGATTATAAGACACCAATTAAACGCTAAAATAGGGGCCTGCTTTGCCAAAGGTTGTACTTAAGATCACAGATAAGACAGTAGCAACTTTTTAACTTCCACCAGTGAGAATGTAGTAACCCTAGTTATACCTTACTCGTACTCAGTTCATGAACGTGGCCAACTTAACGTCTTTTGCAGTTTCGCTCTCATGAGGAACGCTCGCTCGTGTTCGCAGTAACAAGCCTATGACCGTCATAGCTACGACCGAGCGTACAACCTTTGAAAAATGGTCCCTAGATTCCTAATGAACATGTCTTACAATACGTTTAAACGGACAACTTCATTCATAAATGCACTACGGAGTGGGTTCCACACAGTGCAGCGATCTCTAATGAGTGATTTAAAGCACTCAACATTTCAATTCTGACATCGTGACACGCTACAAAAAGTTTGAGGAATACGCTGATTGCATTTCTGGAAACATGCGCTAGAGTTCAAATGACGCGGATCGCGGAAGGGAAAAGCAAAGAATGCTAGCACAGAATTATCCCCTCTTAGGAATACCATCTCAAGTGTATATATATTTATAGAAGTTATGTACAATCATCATAACATCGATCATTCGGCATCCTTTCTAGCAAGTTTCCTCTCAGTCACATAAGTGCAGCGTAATTTTAAGGTACTTGATGTAAACAGGCCGTACTGCAGTCTGTAGTCATCAACATTTTCTTTCGGTCTGCTATGCACGCTTAAATGCATCAACCTTAGTCGTTTATGTATGCATGTCTGAGAACTGAGCAGCCCACTAGTATGACACTGCAGTCTCTTGAGCTCGAAGTTCAAAATCCGTGGCTCGACTAAACGAGACAGATTGAAACACAATTAGTAGGCGACCATTTCAACTCAAGACACACAAAAATCCCACAGACAGGTTTTTATTCAACTATACTGAAGAACTTTGATTTAAGGAAAAAAATCTACCCTTTCCTCTGAACTGCCGTCTTCAGTACCAGGGGATGATGATATAGCCGTTAATAGAATAATTTCAAATGCTTGTTAATTTGTTACTTTTCTCGATATCAGTGTCATGTCTGGCGTTTAGTTACAAAAGTCGCTTTTACTGCCCCAGTACTGTTGTTCCTAAAATTACCTGGATGAAGCGTAACAAGAATAGATTTGATAAGATTATAACAGCAACAATTACCCCCCAAAATAGTTGACCATTAAACCTAATGTAACAACTACAAGACAGTAGGGGACCGTTTTATCAAAGGTCACAGTTCCGGTCGTAGGCATGTTTTAGAGAAGGCGTCGCTTCATTTTTACACGAGCAAAACAATTGCTATTGACGTAAACGTGATGGCGGTCTACATATAAGCTGAGTGCACACCTTCATGAACCACGTCAATGAATTTTTCGCCATTAATAGTTGATGATACCACCGACAAGTAGATGATAACAGGCTTGCGACCCTTGACAAGACGGGGCCCAGGTTTGTAAATTCCACGCGCGACTGTTAATAATTTCGAAAATTTCTGTAAATACCCTCAGCGCCTAAAATAAACATCAGTTACACGTGCTCAAAACGCGGCAGTATAAAAATAAGAACTAATCAAAATCTTTTATCTTTACTGCTGTACACATTTATAATCTTATATTTCAATTTTAAAACATCTTTAAACAAATGTACATTTTATTAATTATTTTTACATTCTACGAATACACCTGAAAAATACGCAGAACGACTTTAAACTCCATGTATTACCCAAGCAGGAGAAGTAATATTGTCGCTCATTGTTTTGCTATAAGATTAATACAGTGTTTCATTGTCATTTATTTGTCCTCACAAATGAGTCAAGTTAATAACCTAACAAAACGCTATATTAATTTCGAAATTAATGAATCTATTTAGCAACAAGTCTGACAATGGAAAATAATCAATGGAGCTTGATATCACTTACAGCACACTAAAAACACAGTAATATTTTCTAGATTGGATTGGGTTTCCAACTATAGCGTGATCCACAATGATATAAGAGTGATTTTATGCATTTAATTAATATTGCCCTTCAATGTTAGTTTGCATAATTATTATCTACATTTCTTACGTAGATACATGCCCTAGACGATAATCCAAATTTTGGAAAACGTACCACGAATTACTACCATGACGATTGTCGAAAGGGTTAAAATACTACGTGTGCATACGTTACTTCTAATACATTTCAAAAATGGCAAATCATGGCTATTGATCACAGAATTCAAAATCCTGCGTGAGTTCGTTGCGATTCCGCAGATATTTGAGAAGTTTCTTATTTATTTTATCGCTTCTCATTCGCTTTATCTTAATCCGTTGGCATTTGGCGTTAAAACGTGTATTTTCAGCGAATGATAAAACGAATCAACAACTCGTTAGGTGGTCTTGAAGACGGACTCATACGTAAATAAATAAACAAATAACAAATTTAAAACAATTTTAATACGGTAATTATTGCCCCTGTCTCTTCCAATTATTAGAGGTTGTAGCAATAAAATTGGAAATTATACTTTACTGCATTCGATTACTTGAGTATGAGGCATATATAGAAAATACAGACAAGTGTGTTATTAATGTATATTCCTAATTAGGGCACGTATTTCAATTATCGTGGCCTATGAGGTCAAATTGGAATTTCTATCATACAGCTTGATACTAGTGTGTGGCTGGGAACATTTTAAAACAACAATACGACTTAATAAATAAGAATATTAGTCAATTTTTCTTCACTTCACACTCAACCAGGTGCATAAATACTTAGATGTTGGAGTTAATTTAATTTTATTTAATACTCGCTGAGGGGGAAATCGAAGTTGATTTTAAGATCAAATGTCCCGCTATCCTCAAATTACCGTAATTTCATAGAATAATGCCAATAACATAGGATTGATATTCAAAGATGGTGGGACGTCAGTGAAACCATTTCCAGGAAATCCAAACTCGGTATACATCAGCTGTGTAAATTAGTAATAAAAATTGAATGAAATATAAATACAAAGCAAAATTAAATGTTGACAAAACGATAATGATAGACACCACCTTTAGATCAAGTGTTGCTGTCAAAATGGCACAGTATACAATCATTTCTAGAAACGCCAAGAACAATTTTATAGTAAGATCTGATTTTACTTCGGTGCGGTTACAGTAAAAATAAAAACAGAAAAGAAAAATAATCAAATCTCAATTTAGAATTAATCATTTTGTTCTCTTGGAAACTACACTACGGCTTCCCTGGTGATGAATTATATAGCACTTGCTATGTCGAGTTTCTGTTTTAGAATTTAACCTATTTTGCTAATGAAATAGTTGGCCTAAAATTCGAAAAGAGCAACAAAGGACGATTCGTCGAAGCATGGTTGCCATTTAGCCTGAGCTAATTCCTGACGGCTGCTAGTTTGACACACTTCCAACGTTACACACAGGCCGTAATCGTCTCCGCAGCGGGGAACGAGAACTCGGCGACGAGGCCTTCCCTGATTTATAAACACTTGAACACCGCGTTCTGTTTAGATCACGTCTCACGCTAGATTTAGTGGGTTTCTTTGTGTTTTTCTAACTATGAAATCGTATTAAAATAAACAGTGTGTTCTAAGTAAAGTTTGCCTTTCTCGCTTCACTGTTTAAGGAAGCTTAACAAAGAAATTCGCTCGTACGGTTTTTACAGGCTTTTGTTGACTGTGGTGACGAATAAATGCACTTTCTCTAATTCGTGTTACTTAGCAAATGTAAAAGCGGTTTACACCCACACGAGGACTCAGTTGTTTTTAGTTAACACCGACTACAACTAAGACATTTGCATCAACGAATTTGATAGATTTCTGTCTTAGCTTGTAAGACTTGGCTTCCAAATTACGTTCAGATGATTAAAATCAGTAAGGTAAACATTGGGGGAAATTTGCCATGCCTAATCCGTCTACCAATAGAGCTTACAGTTTTCTAGCCTAAGTCCACGACTTAGAGACGTCATGTGAAAAAATCCCATTCCCTCCACGAACTAACACCCCAAATCTTAATCTTTGGCAAGCACAATGCTCGTGCCGGCTTTATGCATGGTCGCTTCCAAATTCCTATGAAATGACTTCATCGCCAGTTGGAATCAGAAGTCTGTCTGGTTGTTGTAGTGTTGGCGGGAATGAAGGTCAAACGTAGGAATCGAGTAAACTTTCTTGTTTGCAGGCAGCAGAGTCTTGTAAAACCTTTGCGCAAAGTGTCATGTGATTATGGCACACAGTGTGTTAATTAGATGAAACCAACACCATCGGAATAATCTTAGTCTGTTGAACAGGAAAAGGCTAAGTCCTCCAAAGTTCCAGCCGAGGCAATTAGTGTTCCGTCTTGAATTTATTAGGTCAAACTTGACAGACAAGTCCATAGGAAAACCGCGTTAACATGTTTCATACTGAGTTTAAAACGAACCCACTTTGACTTTTAAACAGCTGTTTAATAAAGGTTCGAATAAATTTACAAGGAAACTGGTAAGAGAGTGAATTGACTATTCTGTGGGTTACCTCTGCAGTTCCTTGCACAAACATGGCGCATGCTCAATATAAGATGGTTGCACTACAAGCCTGTTTACTAGTTAAGGCTTAAAACAATCTACTGGTGATTTTCGGTGGCAAATGTCGCGCGCTCACTGAGCGCCACCGTCAGCATTGTTTTTTTTTTTCTTACCTGTCTTTCGCCTCAGCAGCTCTGTCTCTTTGTCTTCGGTTTTTAAACCAGTTTGAAACTTGTGTAGTCGTAAGTCCCGTAGCCTCGGACAGTTCTCGTTTCTCTCTCGGTGATGGATACGGGTTATGGGCGTACCATTCCCTCAAAACAGTTCTTGATTTCTCTTTGAAACAGTAGCTAGTCTCTTCCCCATCCCAGATGGTGCGGGGCAGGGGGAATTTCCTTCGCACACGGTATTTTCCAACTGCTCCGAGAGGCCGGCCCCTCAGTTTTTCCGCTTCCAAATAGTGCGCCTTTAACCATAAAGCCTGCAACTTAGGGTGGTTGTGTGGAGAAAAATTGTTCGTTTCTAATATTTTATAAAGTTCTCTGAAATTGCCTCTGTGAAACGCCACAACAGCTTTGGCTTTCAAAACGCTCTCATTCTTGTGAAGATGCTCGCAAGCGGGCAGCGACCACAGGAACCTAGCCAATCGCTCGATGCTCCCACCCTGTTGCAGAACCTCGCAAACACAAGCGACTTGCTCCTGTGTGAATCCGAATGAAGGGAGCATCGGAGCGCCCGGAGAGGACACGGGCACACCACCGCCCTGGTCGTGGAGCATGACGGACTAATATTGAATGAGTACTCTAACATCAACTGTGTTATTTTAAAGGAGCCGTAAGAAAACGTAAGGATGCATCTGATTGGCTGTAAACTGACCTCGAGGTCACGTCGATGCTCCTTCAATACTTGTGTAAATTTGTCGCCCGAGAAACCGTGCCAATCATGTAATCTGAGACGAAGCTGGGCTGGCTTTAGAAGCGGTTTGTATGACGAGTCAAATACTAAAGGCGCGACTTGCGATTTCCATTGAAAATATTCATTAAACGAAGTGTTAACGATTACGGTAGGAGACAAAAGTCTAGCCGAGAAACGTAAACTATCATTTCGCTCGATAAACAGTGCAACAATAGCATTTCATACGGTCTATTATGAGAACTATATATAAAATCATAGGTGGAAAATTAGATAACTCGGCGACGGACACATCAAAACACATAATGTTTAGCTCACTGTAAACAATCGGACAGGTAGATTTATGTCTGGCGGCAGGTAGTAAACCATTTAATAGTTTATCCGAGCACAATTGAAACCTAAACAAATAATCCAAAGTCGTCATCAGGCCGCTACTGTGCGAGAGAAAATGGGAGGTTAACCATCTTGTTAATTGAAATGAAACTAACCAAGTCAAACACAAATAGTAAAAGCGACGTCCTCAACTTTTCATTTCTCAAACGCTATGTACCACCAAGTTTATTACGCATTAGAAATAATTATAAACCGATACCTTCCATCAAAATATTTTCGTTCTCGTCTCGCTGCAGCAACCAGAAAATCTACGAATAATTAAAGAGGAATGTCGCAACGCCACCATGAGATTTCTTCATGGCCAAGAAATGTCAAATTTGACACACATGCGTTTCAACTAGTTGTTTGACAGCCCGTGGATCAATATGGTTGATTTTTATAATGCATCGCCAGAACGGATCTATAGGCATAATTAAATACAATGTCCAACTTAATGACGATGCCTTTATCAAGTTTATTGGATTTCTCTTGGTGAAATTCCGGAGCAAGGATCCGAATCAAGCGCAACAGTACTGGATAAAATTGAGATAATTCAACACGTTATGTACTGTAACAGTAGGCTGGACTGCTAATAGTCCATGCAATGAAGGTTGGCCATTAATTCAGTAGTTTTATATTGATCATAACTAAAATTCCTACAGTTTTTTAAAATTGTAGATATTATAAACTTCCAAATTTATCTCGTTATTAAAAGTGCTACGAATAGTTTGTAACTTATTGTTACAAGATATCTCATAATACCCCGTGTACTCCATCAACGTAATTACCGCGAGACCACGAAATATTCATCTGTTATATAAACCGCAATATTCAGTTTGAGTTACCATGTACGGTATACATTACTAAATATACATGTACACTGTTGCAAAACCATGTACGTACATTAAACGAAAGAATTCGATCACACCCTGAACAGTTGTTACAGTCAAAGTGCTTTGGTTTTAGTTTCAACCGAGAGGTTGTAATTTAAATAAAAATATTTAAAACTCGAAAAGTCAAACCTTTTATATGAAGAAGCATAAAAAGAATCTAAGCCTCTTGGCTAGACAAAAGAGGTATAAATTTCTGTTCTCCACTTGTTACGTTATTGTTACGAAATGGCTTGTGTATACAGGCTTAGGGCGCATTGTTTGGAATTCAATTTGTCTCTTTACTCTTGCATCATTGGTGCTGTGACGATATTATCAATCAATATTTACAAGAAACGTGTTCCGTGCTAGTCAAAATACAGACAGGTTTCTAAACTTATCGACCAATCAGTGTTCGGAAAATGGACCCTGGCTCGAAGAGATGTCCAGACGGGTAACTCGCAACGAGAGAATGATTGTATGATTTGTCTCAACTTGAACATACAGAGACATTTTGCAAGTGGCGCTAGCATTGACCTTCTTGAACAAATTTAAAGCTTTAACATTTGAAATCTTTTGCAATTCACTAATTTTAGATTTACCGAAGAAGTAATGCGGATGCAGAAATCACAAAATACTGCTGGTGTTTTGCCCTGTGTTGGCGCAAGCTTTTACATCGGCGTGGTGTCTTCACACAAAACCGTAGAATGTTCACAGTTTTGTAAAGTTACAGCTACTTCTACGAGGGTATATCGTCCACCGGAAATAGCATTTCTTCTTGATAGGATTGGCGTTGGCAATGTGACGTTGCTGGACACTCCTCCCAATGCTAATGTGGTGCGTGCCAGAGCATGGACTGCGCAAACAAAATTGTAACAATATTTGAGTCTTCTACAAAAACGTACCTCGTTTAGTTTTTAACCACCTGGTGAATCAGAAGGCCGGTTATTCCCTGAAAATTTGGAACTCTAAAAGTAAAAAGACAGATAACTGGTTCGTGGTGATTACGTTGCAAAAAGTTCTTACGATTTCCTAAAAACAATTATACCCCGAAGTTCTTGAAAATCTACTCCAAGTGAGAGTGTGCTGCGCTGAGATACACGAGCTGCACACAAGATAAACCCGGGGTGTGTAACCGATATTCTCTATGCTTATACTGGGCTTCAAACGGAACACCACATTAATAATCATTAGGACAATCCACCAATTCATGCAAGGTTTCTTCCAGGTTTGTCATTTTAATCATTTCACAAACCAAATCCTACGTCACAAGGAAACGTATGCTTTTGGAATCTTGGAAATTTTAGATTTTTCAATAATCATTCGTTAGTGAATTTCCTAACCATTTAAACTAAACAAATACCTCAAAACAGAACATATTAAACTGTTTTTAATCCAAATATGTAAAATTCTCGAAGATATACCCGTACGCCAACTTACACAGGTCAGCGAGGTCTCTCGTGAACTCGTGAGAGAAACCAACCTGGGAAATGCAGTGTTTGCTGAAGTGAACTTTGTGCAAACAAGCTACTACCTCGGTGTTGACACGAAGGTTGGAAACAGCTACACAATTCTTGACATCGATTTTTTTATAGTTGTCAATCGTAGTCAGCTGTTTACATTGGGGCTGTGTCAGCAAGGTGGCCCCACCGTGTGGCTACTGTTACCTGAATCAGGTTCATGTTATAACTGTTGTAAAAACTCTTGTTAAACGCTGGCCTTATCATTGAATTCATAGTACCACAACAAAACAAATTATAACAATGTTAAAAAAAACACGTACCAGTAACAACAACCACCACCACCATTAACAACAACAACAACAACAACAACAACAACAACAACAAAGAACAAACAACAACAACAATGACATCAATAACAACACCACCACCAACAACAAGTAGCAGTGGTAATAATAGCAATGATAATGATGACGATAATGATAATGATAACAAGAACAACAACAACAATAATAGCAATTGTAATTATCATGATGGCAATGATGGTGATGATGATGATGATTATGATAATAATTATAGGGATCATCATAATAATATTGATAACAAAAATATAACAAAAGTGATAACAAGTGATAATATTTCGGGTGATTGAAATAATTAAAATTTTTGTGACAGCAAAAATAAACATAATAATAATAATAATTAGAATACTAGATATGATAACAATGTTGAATCAGCCCGAGGAAGAGTAGTTCCAGAAATTACATCATCAATAACAATGGTGATGATCTATTGGTAACAACGTCATCTCTCCATAGTTACATCAACCCAACAGAATTTTTAACAATTTTCATATTAGTGTTTGTCTGTGGATTTCTTGTGCTTTTAATGCTATGGATGTGTTGATTATCATATGGACTATTCTCGTTATTGTTTAAATAAATAGTTTAAGAAGAATCACAATGTATCCCAGCTTTTCCAATTTCAAAGGGTTATTTTTATTGTTTGTTTTCACGTAAATGCCTGTTTTGGCTGTGATGAAGAATGTAGCCGCGCACGAAACGTTCTATTGTTCTACATAATTATCATAAATATTTCGTGGTATGTCGAGTAATTGATACGACCTTTGACTTTTGTTTGTTGTTGCTGGAGTTGTTGTTTAAGAGTTATTTTTATCAACCGCGTTTTTAATCAGACTTCAACGTTTTTTCTTAACTGTAAAATCGTCATTCATGTTTAATTGGATGCTCGTCGTGAACGAAACGTCGACACAGGCTGTATAAAATTTGCAGCAAATACAGCAACTTCCGTCGAAATGAACTGGAATCAATCCCCACGTTCAAGCACTGCTTCCAATTCGTTTTTGATAACCCGAGATTGTCAAAATGCATTCAACCGTTCAGCACTCGCCGAAACGACAGACTCACGGCGCTAACATCCCGGGACCGCGGTCAGTGTTTTTTAAGAAAATACGTTTTATACACACACCGATTTATCCGCTTCATTTTAAATCACATATCGAATGACAAGTAATGGTGTTCCAGCCGCGGTAGCGAGCAGTAAATACCATTCGAGAATCGCTATAATTGATTCCGTCGTCGCGTGAAATGCCACTAGAGTCAAGACTGAAGATTGCAGTCCCGCCTTGACAGTTCAGTGCTTAATATAACCCTGCCAGTGTCTGACAGGTGCGCTGGGAGATTGGTGATTCCAGGAGGTCACACTTCGTTTTACTGTCTAAACACTGTTAAAAATAAACCGCAACATCAAAATATATTTTCATGTTAGATGATTATCAGAAAAGACGCATTGGGTTCCTTATACTCTAGAGCATTTCATCTTTCGCAAACTGCATAGTAGGTTCGTTTGCAATCACCTTCTAATCTCGTGAGAGTTTTTCTTGTGCTGTGAACTGGTGAGTGATTTCGAAAGGATGTGTATTGAACAAAATGTCTTACGAACATAAATAAAGCATACAAAACTAAATAAACTCTCAACAGTTGGGTTTATTAAATAAAATCACATTGGATTTTGTTTTTTGAATGTAAAAGGTACATTTGCTAAAATAAGAAAATATTTACAACGCTCACTGAAGCTTCAAGAAATATAAGATGCTAATAAGATTAAGTAATAGTTGAAACTTGAATTTAACGCAGCATACTATAGATCAATGTTCATTTTTTTGATAATCTCGTTATGGTGCCAAAGTTTCCAGTCGTGAAAATGACTAAATCGTCTGAGAGTCGAAGGTAATTTTTGTGAAGTGAGCAAGAATCTAAACATTGTAACTGATTCATTTGACTTGATCTCTCGTCCATTCTCCACGCATACCCATCTAGTTTTGAGGTTTTCAACGCATTCTTTATCCACCATTAACCGGTTGAGTATCAGATTAACTGTCTAGTTATTGTTGCAATACATACGTAATGTGATCGCTTTGATGGTCGGATCAAATTCTGATAAAAGGACAAACTAAAATGACCAACGACATCAGAGAAATTTGAGAAAACTCAAACTACGATCAAGGACAATTTCGAATCCACTTGACTCGTTAGTTGTAGTTTTTTAATAACCGTGGTCCAAGACATGTTACAAATAGCTGTTTTACTAAATGATTATCGTAAAATTAGATTAAAAGCAGGGAACACATTTTAGCTGTCAGTGTGGAAAGAGAAAAAGAAGGCACTGTCAGAATGGAGTTGGTGGCTTCCATACGAAAATCTGTTGACTTTACCAAAACTGCGTAATTGTAAAAACGAACAATTTTTGCTACTTCAACTGCAGTGCAACGACCAAAATGTCTACTCAACAAAAAGTAAGTAAGAACTAAGATTCATGCACAAATTAATAGATGTTTTCTTTAGCCATGTTTATAAAACAAGCCACTGTTTTCTGATGATGAATGTTTGATTAATATTGAAACATTGCCTTTTTCTGCGATTATCCTTAGCGTATGATAAAAGCCAACGTTGTACGTTTCACATGGATGAAAGCAGCAATCACAGGAAATATTGGCAGAATGTTTTTTACGGTAACCCGAGCCGGGATGCATATGTGAGTGAATGTTCGTTTTAGCTATTCTGTCCTGTATTACGGCTCTCATGTTTTAATAAGTGGAAAAGCTATTTGAGTTACAAACCCATACGCTAATCAAAATGCAGAAATTATGTCACTGCGGTGCTTTTGTTGGAAAGTAACGTTCGTGCGGTTTTTTCAACACTAGTTTTGCTATAATTATAAGATGACGATTATTTTGGAAAAAAGTGACAAATTGTTCAATTACGTCAAATGCAAACAGCAGCAAAGTGTGCTAGAAGTCTTAAAAAGCTGGTGAAGCTACTTCGAGAAAATTCGGTTCATGTGGACATTGTTTCAAAAATTTAATTGGCGCTCAATCAAAATCAGAAAAACGAAATGATTTTTATTGGCAGATCATGGATGTAACTAGGCCAAGGGTGAAATATTTAATGATTACCCCAACAACAAAATTTTATTGTACCAAAAACGGGTTACCTGGCCCCGCCCTTCGAAGCCTGTTTATGTCTTATGTCACCCCACTTCCAGAAACGGCGTGAAAGAATTTCCACTTTTGGTTCTTGTCGTTAGTCGGAATTTCGCCCAAATTAAGTCTTGGTTCAAAGTCTCGTTTGTGTAACATACATTCCTATTGGACAGCCAGGACGTCAGAGTCATCTAATAATTTTATAATTACATTATAGCAAAACGACCGCAACTTCGCTGAAAAGAGTTTCCTTCGGCATTAAGGAAATCACAGTTCACTGAATGAACACATTGTTGTAATACTTTATATCACCTGGCAAATGCTGTTCCATTAGGTACAATTATCGCACTTTTTCTCATCTTTACACCCTAAATTGCCCATAATTTGTGTCTGTATTACAGATCTGCGCTGCTCTGATTGCCTGTCGCAGGTGATGTGCCCAGCTTGACCGCTGGACAGTGAATCGGCTACCAGCCAGGCGCCAGCCGCTTGTTTTCACCGACACGGCCGATGTTTATGGGGTAGTCTCTTTGGTTTTTGTTCCTTTCGTCAGCGGTCGTTGCACAGTTGACAACATCCTTAAATATTGCATAAGCTCGATAATCGACAACATGCGTTGAAAGAAAGCATTTTAAGAACGTGAGACATTTCAGCGGAGGACACTAAAATGTGTATTTTAGAGTGGTGATTGTCACAACTTAACTTCTCAATGTTGCGTTCCTTCTCATTCATCGTCTATATGTGAAAATCTTGAAATAAGCATTTGTCCTCAATTCATTTGATTCTCCAAATTGTCCTTATCGTGATACAAGTGAGTTCAGCCACGAACAGGCAAAGCAGTACAAGCTTGGAAGGGTTGGCCAGCTCTTTCACTTGGTATGGTGATCTTTTAGTGAGGTGAAATTCATTTTCTCCTATCGTGTGGAGGCGTTTGTGGCTTACTTTGTATGTTTAGAAAACTTCGTTCATAATTTGTTATTGAGGCAATGAATCGGTTGCATTGAAAAACCAAGTTGGCACGTACATTGTTTATTCAACTTACTCGTAAGTGGCGAGCTGAAACGAGTGTTGTCGTTGCTATCATGAATGAGATGGCGCCACATATATATATATCGCCGGATCTCTCGTGCAGTTAATCGCGAGAACACTGTCAACGTAAACTGCCAGACTGCATTGCCAAGCGCATCATAAAACCATCGTGCAAGTTTGGCCACAGGTTTTTATGCAGCCGTGAAAATTCGTTTTCAAGCTAAGTGAATTTTATTTCGCGATAACATTCCAAAATTGACTATTTCAAGTACAATCTCACTGTCACTCAGCTCCTCTTGAAAGGGAAAACCTTTTTAAAACCTTGATTCTGGATGGAATTTTGACGAATTTTTTATCACTTTTTGTGCTGTTGAGCTTTCTTTCGACTTTGGTATAGACTGCACTTGACTTCGCCGGTTCCCCTGGGTCAAGCGGTAAAGACATCTGATTGGTCTGTAAACCGGAAGTCGTCACTGAGAACCAATAACATGTCTTAGACGGTTCACCCGGCGGAACTGTCAAGTCGTTCTAGTGCAGTCGTAGTATTGTGAAATTATACTTTCATTTAGTTATAACAGGAATATTATCTTTTTTCGAACATATGTTTTCCAAGTACAAGTTGAGTTGTGTCATTATAGAAATAAAAACAATTAAAGTTTTCACGTTCTCGCTATCTGTTCATTGTACGTTAATTTGCCTTTGTAATTGATAGGTAACACGAGGACTAAACTTCAAAGACAAGACAATGAGCGATGAATGTGTGGCATTAATGTCTATTCATCATTCAAAAAATGACTATCGCGTTTCGTCACTGTGTAACTGAGACTAGCATGCAAAGGTTCACTAATTAATAAGAAATTTGTCACGTAGCGAACAGGAAAATTAAACGTTGCAAAAATATAAGCTTGGAAATGGGTGTTTGCTGGACTCTTATTTCTATTCAAGTTTAAGTACTTTTGAAAACGCCTTGTACATAGATGCACAACGGAGTTTAAGAGACTTCCATAAACCAGGAATGAGTTTTTGGCATTGTATCAAACATCAGCTCAAATCTTCACAGGTTATTAAACTACGCTTCTGGAGAAATTTTCTTGTACAATTGCAAAACGTATTCAAATTCAACGTATATAATCCAAGATTGCTGTATTCTTGTCCACATTTCTGAAGAAATATGGACCGGGACTGCTGTGTTTTCTCATGAGAGTGTGAAACGCTGGCTAAAATTGTCATGTACACAAAATTGTAATCATCAACAGTTATTCTACTGCTTTTGAAGAACTGCAAGTAATTCACGACAACGAAAATATTGTGTTCGCATGTAACTGGGCTCGCGAGCGCGTGGACAGCCAACTAACTTATCGTGGAACGAGCATGGCGCCACAGATTCAGACATTGTTAAACGGCTGACTATTGGTTTACTTGCGTTCACGGCAACTTTCATTAGGTCAGAGAGAGTTAAATTACAAAGCATGAATTAAAACGTAGACATTTTAATTGTTTTAAGTCTGGTTTGTGTAATTTGTTTGTTTTAGCCAGGCAAAACGAAAGAGAATAGTATTTATTATTTTTGTATCGCCGTCTGTGTTTCTAAACATGATATGTTTAACCAAGACGGCAGTGATGACGGACAACCGCGTTGGAGGCAAATAACTACAACGATATCTGGCGCGAATGACGTCTCCAGAAGATACAAATTCCAAATTTCTCGTTTTTTATTACTGTCCGCTCGATAGTTTTGTGCTTTCGTCTGTTTGCAAGTTACGTTTTGAGGTAACTTGGTTTGTAATATTTCAGTTGTAGTCCACAAAAAATTAGAAATTCGCCAAATGTCGTTTAATAATACAATGGTTAAGTAAAAATCTCTTTACGGGTGTTTTTGTTCGGAATTGAAATAAAAATAAATAGAATTCTACTCTTCCGCTCCGTGCCCCTACTTTGTACGTGGAGAAGTGTTACATAAAACACAATTTACGATAGTTGCGTTGGAAACAGCACTGCTTTCCTTCAACTTCCCGTTTGATGTTAAAACTGTAAGGTTTTATATTGTTTTCTACTCCATCAGCGCTCTGTCTGGCAAATGCCGCAGAAATGTTGGAGAACTCCATGAATATGCCCTTCATCGCAAAGTTGTGCAAAAACGAAAATTAACACAGTTTCGAAAAAAGAATTGGTTTCGTTGTTTCACAAATTGAAGTACTATCAAGGAAGATAGATTTTTAGTTTCTTGTAAGAGTGTTTTCATTTTCATTTAAAAATGTCCAAACCCGGCTAACATCATACATCAGAAACAACAAATCGGATTCATACAAAACCTTCAGATATTGAGCACTCTTCTGCAAAACGCTTTTTAGGAATTATGTTTTATAATGTCAAGCTGTTGCACTTACTATCGAAACACCTCAAAATTGCATAAAACGAAAGCGAAATGATAATTTAGAAAAGTACAACAGTATTTTTTGAGATTTCATCATGAACATTTATACCAAACGACAATTGGCCACGTTATTCCTACCTTTGTTTTTCTATGATTGTGTCATTCTTTCCTATTAAATTTTACTAAAAAGGGAGTGGTCACGTGACCAAATTACTGGCCTTGTATATTTAGCAAATATGTGTACTCGCCAATAACGTCCTACATAACCTTAAATAACACTGAGAAATAGCTTTATCTCCAGCGGAATTGATATCACCATTTAAAAATATCAAATACGCAATTAATGCACGCTACGTTTTTTGTATACTTTCTATCGTCGTGACGATGCCAGCCAAGTTCCTTTGTTTTCCATTTTCAGCTGCTCCACCGAAAGTGTACACGTATACTAAACGCGCCATGCGCTCAAACTTCTACTGTAGGTTCCCCTTTCCAGACTACGATGTTGCCTGTGAGTCGATGTTGAAGTAAGAACTGTTTAAATTTCCCCTTGTTTTCCACAGAAAATAAGAATTTGCCCACCACATTAGACGTGAAATATCCGTGCTGTAATGATGTTGTCGCTTTTAGCATAGAGTCGAAATTGAGAGAGAGAGAGAGAGAGAGAGAGAGAGAGAGAGAGAGAGAGAGAGAGAGAGAGAGAGAGACCTGTAATTGATTTCAAACAGTTAACTTTTGGAAGGTTTGGCAGGCCGTATACTTCTGAAACGTTTTATGACTCCTAAATCCCTGTACCTTGATCGTGTCAACGGAAATAACGTTGTCTCGTGGTAGGCGTTGAAGGTACATGCAGGAGTATTCATTTTAGCCTGTTTTTCTACACCTAAAGAGGAGGAAATGTGGTTTTTAAATACAAAAATAATTAGCATGTTATATACTCGTCGTTTATAAGAAAACAATATAATACATCACCCGGCGTTTGTTACAGTACATCTGTGAACGAAGCCAAATAACATAGTAAGGCTCTATGTCAAATTCCTTTTTGTGTGTAAATTATAATAAATCTACATTTAATAAAGACGGCATTATGAAATCATTCGACGTTAAGTGAAACTTATCGTATCGCGAGTTGGTAGCGTTATTGGTAAGAAACATACGTATACGTATGACTAATCGTTCTCTCATCACTCACGAACAGCAGAGACCAGCGGCGGACTGGAAGATTAACCGCGAATTTACTTGTCAGTCACAGTTAAGCTCCCAAATGTTGACTTCTCTCAACGCAAACCCATTTACTGTACTGTCGAACAAACAAAAGGTAACAGCCAATTGTATTGACACATCGCATGAAGATGCATTAACCAGAATAAATTTGATTTTCAACTGTATTCTCGTGTTTTGCGTTGACATAAAATTTTTGTCAAATATTGGCGAGGAAAAGCGGGCCATCGAAGTCACGGACTAATAGGTTCTCAAGTTATACTCTGAAAGGGATTCATTTACGCTTCGTCTGGACAATGAAAGGCGATATCGGGCTACTGTCTGTGAAATCGTCCAAGGACTTCGGACAATGAATGACTGGCTCAAGACTGCTTGCAGCGCGAGAAAAAATAGATTTCACTTGGTAACAGTCGCTGCATTGTAAACCCGTAGATACTAGAATGTGTGAGCATATTTGCTTTATTACGCCAGTTTTTGGCCATAGAAGGATTAAAAAAACGGACAATCGCCTCACAATAACACGAACATGAACATTTTTATTTGTGCGGCCATTGTCCGTCTTTTAATATTTGCTAAGCAGTCGATTTTAGAGTAATTTTTACTTTAAGACCAAGCTCGCGAATTGCAAAGTCAATTGAAATTACATTTTCAATATTCAGTGATTCTGCGTGTATTGCATTAGAAACTGTGACGTTGATTTGTTTTGCATTCGATGATGGTAAACTTTAGATGAAACGGAGACAATTGAAAACTTAGGCAAATTTAATTTTAAAACGTTTACATTTCAAGCATCGCACGTAGACGTGATAAAAACCATTAATTTCACGGTACTTTTTTATCATTGCACAAGTTCAAACTTACTCGCGTTCTGGGAGCCGTTTTTTAAAATAATCTTTCGAACAGTTTACCTGTTTTGTAGCACAAATGACATGAGATTATTGTTTACAAAATGTTCTGCTACTTTATCATCGTCAGATTCAACAGTAAATGTTAGAGACGTCTGGGCGTTATTTCAGCTATCTCCGTGTAAAATAAAAATGGACATTTTCTTTCGTTCAAGAAAGCGTAGCTGGATCGCTGAATAAACTAAACGTTCTGTTTGACGTAACATTTCCCATTCTGGCCAATGGGTTATACACAACTTCTGCGAAGCCACACCCTAATAGAAGTAAGAAACATATTAAAATTTGAAGCCCTTATATCTATAAGATTAGTATCACAACACTTCGAGAATGCAAAAACGTAATGAAACAAACTAGTTCAATTACTGATATATTTCAAATTCCTAAAGTTGTTCGTTTCGATCGAGTTTGAAATCACGCGGTTGTTATGAGGGATTTGTCATTAATTTGAGTTACTATTTCGGCTTCGTTTTAGTTCAAAACGTCATGAAATGAAAAACAACGCATGAAACTAATCTACCCCAAACCTATTCCCAATTGACGTTCTTTCGTTTTTCTTCAAGATAAATAAAATTTAAAATATAACATTTAGTGATATTTGTGGTGGTGCATCACAAAATGGCCGTAGAAGTTGGACAATAGCGAATTTCAATCCACGTGTATGGTAACGAGGCTCAAGTATTTACAAGGCTGTAATTTACGGAGTGTTGTTATTTCAGTGATATATTTCGATACATGTACGTGAATTTCACCATGAAGAGCTAATTCAAACCGCTGAAATTAAATGGCCGCGTCTTTAGTTTTCGATATGAATGCATTGTGTACCAATCTGGTCGTCGTGACTAGCCCGTGACGACGTCTTGTACGTAGCAAGAAAACCTATAGAATTCCCATTGATAGACGGTTCTACATCGTCAGAATATTGGAAGGAATTGAAATTATAGTACATGCTTCATTCTCTTTAAACATGGAAGACTTTCTTAGTAAGAGCATCGAATACAAAATCTTCAAACAATTTTATTTCAAAGCAGCTTAAATTTATCATTTCATGTTGATTTGTGTGCATTTTTGTTATCTGGTTACGCATATCGAAGTTACGGAAGAACCATATTTGTATTTAAATTTGTATGATTCAATGTCATTTTACCAGAATCAATATAAACAACCATTAATATTTATTTTTCGTTTCCATTTTATTGGTAAACCCTCTCTCTACAGTATACTTTTTCTACACGTGTTGAAACAATATTTATATGTTTAGTTGACTGATTTACATGACAAAAAACAAACTGTTAGCACGAGTGAAAATCTATATCAGGCCCGAAGGAAAGTAAACAAACTGAAAGAGACATGCTAACCTCGGAGGTCTAAAGGGGTCGATTACTTCTAAAAATGCTTAAAGGAAGATTTTTACAGCTAAAACACACAAAAAATGGGACAGAGATGTAGACACAGATTGCGTGAGCCCAACTCTCAAGTTACGTGTGGCAAGTCTTACAAAGAGCGTGAATATCGATAAATTGATCTTAGTAGCATACTGAAATCATAAAAATGTCCTGATGGTGTACTGGAAGTCTTTTAAGTTTAAGTGCCCACCTGAAAAGAACAATGCGTATGTGCGTTGTGTTATTAACAATGAGTGTGAAAAGATTAGGATTGTAGATGTATAATTACACTGTATGTTTTAGTCACTGTTTATCTAAGAACACATTTGAGCGCATAACGTACAACATACTCGCGTGTGCACACGCAAGTGTGGTTTTAAAGGTACCTCCAGCTTGTTACCCATTTGGAACCATAAATGAGCGCATTGAGGTCTATGTGTCTATACTTGAAATGATACGTTTTCAAATTGTTATTCCTGCTCGGGTGTTTCGAACATACATGTACGCGCATGCGTATAAGCTTCACGTGTGAAAGCAGGCAGATGTATGTTGTGCAGTTCTGTATCTTTAACTTGGGGTTTGGGGTTTGCTCTATCAAGCCTTTGTTTTTCGCTTTATGTCTGCATGTACATATATTGTAAGGGGCAACTCAAACCTTCTCTAGCAGGCTGTTATACCTACTCAAATGGCATGTATTTTCTAAGGTAGTGTGCGCCAAATTCGAATACAGGCTCAGGTTTACATCATGCGCATACCCAGCCTAAATTAATGGGGGGCTCGAATTTTTCGGTATGCGTACCTGTTACTGAAAAAATCAGCGAGGACTAAAAAAAAAAAAAAAAATGGGGCCACTAGGTTCAGGCCTACGGATTGTGCATCCGCGCCGAATTGCTATGGGCTTTGTGGACTTTTGTCTCCTTTACTCGGACTTTTTGTTTAGCTGAGGTGGACCTTTTTGCCCAATTCGCCACCCCCTTGGGTGCGCCCATGTACATGCAGCTGCCTGGACCTAAATGCGTGCATATAATGTACCTGTATCTCGCTTGGCGATACTTCGCCGATCCAACATGAGGTTGTGGAGTTACAAACTGACGGCGCGTTTATTTGTTCGCTCAAGCTGTTGGTATAAAGTACGAAACTCTCGGGTGTATCAAAATAACACATTGCGTCACGGCATTGACGTGATGTTTATAGAAAGGTCCAGTCAACGCCGTTTTTCAATTAGACAGCGGTAAACTACTTCTACGGATAATCATCGACTTGTTGCTAATTATGGCATTCGATCTTTCCTAATCCCGTTGGCTAAGCCTAATTGTCTCCCATGTTGCCAAAACAACGGGAAAGCTGTGGTGTTTATCACTAAACGAAACTAACAGAACTTATATTTCTATTCGCCAGGTGGTTTGCTCAACGCATACTATCAGAGAGAGTGAAAGACACTGAGTGGTCATTTGAACACATATCATCAGTAAGATGTATTTTAGATAAACTAACTCTTTAAGGAGAACTGGATGATATCAAAAATTACATTTCGCCTTGTTTACCTGACTAAAAACGAAAATTGAATTAGGCCTTTTACTCTCAAATTCGGTCCGTGATAGGATTGTATTTCCGCTATCAACTTAAATTGTCTACGTGCGAATTCACAATTTTAGGATTGCCAACGCCAATAAACTATCAAGCGTTTTATGAAGTCGTTGATGGTTTCGTTGTCCTTGTTTTCGTTTTTAGCTCGTTAAGCTGGGAGAAATGAAGCATTAAACAAAAACCATGCTCATCGCAATTCTTTAATTTATCACCAATTATTGATATTATTACATTCCTTATTCCGTACAAAGTATGTTTGGCTGAAATTTGGATCTTCTCTTTAAAACGAGCAACTCAAGATAACCCGTCGAAAGTGTAAGTTTTTTAACAATATCTATTGAACATCAACAATCTGAAGACCCCTGTTGGAAAAACGAACTCGCTAGTAAGTTCAGTGATAAAATGTCACTGCAAAGGTGCATTTCATATCAGAGAATTTCTTGACAATAACCTCATGTTCAACGTATAACTTAACAGTCTGTGACAAATAATCGATTTATTCCAAAACAACCGACAATTAATCTTCATTTTGAAAGATTTTCCATATGTCTACTGAATCGCTATTTCATTTATACGTATTTCTAAAGTCCCAACCGTGAAGATAACGAAGCATGTTACGAGAAAACACCGTTAACTGGCAACTACTGGGGTCTTTGTATCACTGTATTAGTTTATATTGTATTGAGGAAAGTCGTGCAATAATAAACTTTGAAGTACCTAAATAACTTTCACACAAACACAATTCTTGCCTTTCGCAGTAAGAACGCAATTTTTGCCTCAGACTTCACTTAACAATATTCGCAATAACGATTGTTGCGTGATTTTCTTCACTGCTTACGTTTGGTTATTACCTCTGCCAGGCACAAAAGACATGAGTTTGATTTTGCTTGGAAATCGGAAATGTAACGCAAGCACGCGCCTGACGATGGTGGCAATATTGAAACCACAGCAATCAGCGAGTCGGTTTCTTGTCAGGCACGGATCCAGGAACGTGACCAGAGGGGGATGGGCAGTGGACAGGCTTATAGGAGCATTTTAGAGCCTTTATTAAGTTATAGTAATACAAAAGCGTTGAACGCGGGCATGGGCGCACCCAGGGTGTGGGGGGCTCGGAGGGCTCGAACGAGCCCCACAATTCAGTGGTGAATTGGGCAAAAAGGTCCGCCTCAGTGAAACAAAAAGTCTAAGTAAACAACACAAATGACACAGGAAATTGGCGCAGATGCGCAGTTCGTAGGCCTGAACCTAGTGGCCCCGTTTTTTTTTTTTTTTTAGTCCTCGTTGATTTTGTTCAGTAAAAGGTCCTAGTATCGAGAAATTCGAACCCCCTCCCCTATATTTTAGGCTGGGTGCACGCATGGCGGGTGCTATGGATCCAGCTCTGGATATGCGCGAAATAAAATGCAGTGGACATGATGGAAATATTGCTCGTATGTATGCAGTTTAGGTTTTGGTTTAATTGGAAAGCCTGATTTGTTTCTTTCGTTAAAAAGTCAATCCCATTTCTAAGCTCGACTGATTTCGACCGAAAAAGATTTTACAACTTGCGGGCTGTGTGACAAAAAACACTACGGTTTTAAAACTTTAGAACCGTTACGTTTTATTTTTCCCACCTCGAATGAAATTACACAGCGTAGTTTGAATGCACTCAATTCCTCCAATTTTCATTAAAATAATGCCCGGGTTTAAATTACAGTTGATTTCATTTTTGTCATACGAGATGTTTTATGTTGAGATGTGATTCATTTCACGTGAAACCATTTGTTAGTTTAAACAACACGCATGTTTAATGAAGTGGAAAAAACTGAGGAACAATGATAGAGTTAATGATTAACTTTATACGAAATATCAGTAGCAAAATATCCAGGGTTTCATTACAAACACTCGTCAGAAGCTTTAAACAGGCGTTGGTGCAGAAAGTCTGCAATAACACCAAAATCTCCGATATGGTTAGATTACGAGAGAGGTTTCGCAACTGCTTCTAAATTTCACCAAGCATTTAGACATGCACAGAATGGTGTAAAATACGTTCGAAATAACTTTTTGAAATTGAAAAAGATTCGTATCATTGTTTTAATTTTTCTCACAGATTTTCAAAATGTTGATCTGTTAAACCAAATACACTCGATTTTTGCGAAATATTCAATTCGGCTTCAATAAAAATGAAATGTAGCAACATTGAGAAAAAGTAGAAAGCTTACTACACAACACCGTGGAATGTTATTTTGAAACTTGACTAAACTTTGATATTTTATACACAACAACTCGCCTCAGACAGCAACATTTCCCCGTGCAATCTGCTGGAAGTAGCAGTTATACAGGCGAAAATACACTTTAGAATTGTTGTGGGATGGGACAGCCTTTCTTAAGTTATCAGCTTTTACAACAACTATAAAACTACGAAATCCATAGCATTTTTGTGATTTGATTACAAATGGCTCATTCTCGCCTTTGTCTGCCAGACACTCGCTGAAATCAAAAGGCCGGTTACTTTACCTGCTCAAACTATGCTTCGCCTTGTTTAGCTAGCTAAAACACAAGAATCGAATTATGTATTTTATTCTCATAAAACCTGTATCATACAATTCCTTGCAGCGTTAGGATTCTTTTTTCCGTTACCAGCAAGCGAATCCTAAATTACGGATTCGAAAATGGCACATATACGCATTGCTTGTGACGTTAGTAACGGAAATGGAATCTTATCAAGATAAGGACTCTCGCGACATCGATTTTATGAGAGTAAAATATCTAATTCCGTTTTCGTTTTTAGCCAGCTAAACAGAGCCAAATGCAGATTTAAATACAATTAAAATTACCATTTATCTAGTGGGATTTAGCACAGTCAACAGCGCGTTTAAGAGTGACCGCGGGGTAGTAGGTTTGATTCTACGTTGAGGCTCATCTCAGAAAAAAAATCTCTTTTCTCGCCGATAATGTACCATTAAGTGCATATTCACTCGTTCCTTACTATTTTACAAATCATTTCTTTTTAACTAAAAACAACCACGTGTGTTTGGTAACATATATGTAATTTAGTGGTCCTCGACGCCGCTTAACACGCGCCATATTCTTCTTTAATTTAGAGTTAAGTTTCAAAACAGCGAAAACTACATTTAATTAACACTGAGATGGCGATTGATTTCATTAATGTTTCAATCTTTGGATCATCAATCATGCCAAGCGAGTTCAGTTTCGATATGCGTTTCCTGTCCACGCGTATTTGATTTTGAAATTAAATTAAAAACTTACTAAATACTCGAATGATGATTTATATTACGTTGAAAAATAGCCGCGTACCTGTAGCAAGCATAAAAAATATTCTGATGAAAACGAAACTGGCACCCTAACTTGACGTCGTGATAGGCGTCTAGAGGTAAAACGATACGACTGATTAATTAAAAAGAAATTCATGAGAAGGTTTCTCGTTGACAGGTTATCGCTAAGAAACACCATACATGTATAAACGGAACGATTGCACAGCTAGACCACAAGGCGACGCGGAAACGGCTTTCAAGTAACCCCTCTATAACCTTTCGATTTATAAACATTGAAATCAGCTGTTTCGATTTTCACCAGAAGCAAAAAAATAATCAAATACTTGTCATGTAGTCAATAAGTTGTACAGACTCAAGATATTTAACGAGTCTGCAAAATTATTTGTGAATTAATAGGACGCTATTCTTCTAATCGTAACTACGTGTACATTTCTTTTGTCTTGGACTTATTACACAACAAGTGTTAGAAGTTATTGCAGAGGTGGAGAACAATTTTGAATCGTAATGAAGTAAGAAATATGAGTTCGTGTTGCAATATCGGTAGCGGGATAAGTGTAAACAAAACTAACGCCTTACTTTAGTTGTCGAATCATTGTTTTTACCCTTTTGGCTGGTTTTGAATTGTCTGCAATTGAAACAACAAGTTTTCGCCGTCTTGATTGTCCACCAACACGCTGAGGGCATCGGCATATGATTACCATCGCTTCACAAAAATAGCAACTTCGGGTTTATTTGAATTTTAATCTCTTTGTTCATCAAACTCGGGTCCAACAACTTTAACAGACTCAGAAATGTTCTTTGTCAAAGTTGTTAAATCCGTGTTTGGACTTGAAACTCGACAATAATTTACGAGCTTTTGACATGATTCCCAATGTCTCGGACTTATGCGACTACACGCGATTATTGCAACAAGAGAACTTAAGAGATTATAAGAACACTCAACACTGGGGATTTTCTATACACGGATCAAAAAGATCAAGATCTGATGAATTCAATTTTTTAAATGATGTTTTTAGTGATGTAACTTTCAATGTCCATTATTTTTTGAAAATGAGCCACTACGGACAAATTGGTTAAAAGGTCTACCTGTATGCCGAAAATTTATCACATTTATAAGAATGTCTTAATTTCTCATAAAACTAATCAAAAGGACAAGGTTATAATTTGACAAAGTGGAATGGACCGCCTGACCAAAACGTCAATTTTTAAAATTATTGTGGTAAATTGGCTTAAGGAAAGTTGGATTACTACAATGATGCAGCTCGTATAGATTGATACAAAGTGAATACTAGTGAAATATAACAGGACTAAAATAACACCGTAAAATGTTAGAATTGGCTTCTACAAGTTTCCTACTGCGTTCAAAATATTAGACTGACGGCAGGCGGTTGTCGATTTGTGCTCGGACTCGCACGAAATAAATGTGCTAGCCGGTTTTTTACTTTTAGTGTCGTCTTTTCAAATTAGGTGAAATTGGCAAGTAACGTGTGGACGGAGATGGTGCTTTGACAGATCGACGTCATGCAGTCGTAAACTTTGGAATGTGTCGTGTGAACCGGCCAACGCCCTCCTAAAAAATTCGACAATGCACGGAAATGTAAATGACGGCGTTGGCTGTTTTGCGACTTTCCAATGAGCATCGAACACAGCTTGGAGCAAATCAAGCAGACATGGTGGTTATCGATGCCACCTTTGGATCATGTCACCTGTACATTTACAGTGATGTTATCGGGGACAATGTATTTGATGTCAGGTACAAAAGATGGATTCGAACCCAAGACCTCAGCGCTCGCACTCTAACACCATATTGCAACAAGATGGCAAGTAGCCGTATTTTAAGCCAAGACAAGATAAGCCTAACATGTCTCAATTTCAATTAATTCTATGGTATGGCTGGAAGTCAACGTCGGGAATCGATGATTTCTTATAACATCACAGATAACAGAACGAGTTATGTTGTTTTATAGCTTTGGTCAATGTGGACAACTTCAAGGTGTCCATCATGCTAAAACATTTTTAAAAATGCGTTTTTTTACCCTAAAGCCAAATGTAGCTCTTTTAAAATAAATTCCAAGTCACAGAGTCCAGCTGTTCATCCTGATGCCAGTAAAATGGAGAACTAATTAGACAGTCGATCTTTGCTGAACACAAGAAAAAATCAAAGTACGATGAGCAAATGCCTGATTCCGCTCCGAGTTAAAGATAGGCGGGCAGTGTCAGAAAAAAGCATTACGCGGAATTTTTTTATTCGAAACGCTTGGTTGCCCCCTCCCCCCACCCCCTACGACATCCTATATCCGCCAACGTTAAAAGAGTGCTGGATTTGACCGTTTGATTCTAGAATCAATAAAAGGAATAAAGCGAGTTTAAAAAGAGTATGAAAGTATAGCTTTCGATGAAACTAACTCGAGAAAGTTTGTATAGGGCAGTAACATTCTTAGTCCACACCCTCAATAATTACTTTGCCTATAGAAATATTCAACCTCTCTGTAAACGTGAAAAATCAAATTAACCGTACAGAATACAGCATGGCGGTATTCCTTTTCTGTAAGACGGCTCCAGCCAGCATCCGGGTCGTCAAAACTAGTAAACAGTCTGCCTGAAGTTTATAAAACAAAACAAAAACCAAATGAACTATCATCAAAAATCGGTTCGAATTTCCCAGACCCGACTCGACTCTCTCAATGGACCATGGTGTAGCGTTACTCGCCGTACACATACGAGAAGCCCGTTTGTCGACAACGGAGAGTCATTAGGGCGATAAGATTTCACAAAAAGAAAATTTACCACATCTAGCGATTCTAATTAGAGAGTTGCTCGCCCAGCGGAGACTCGATTGATTCACGTGGCAAAGTTTGCATTACTACTTACTCTAAACTGTAAAGGATTTGATAATAATTAACAATTTTCTTCACACAGAGAACGTACAATCTGTGTTTTCACTAACAATCTTTCCTTTTCAGGGAAACACATCATGACTTTTCACTCCGAGTTTGTAACATATTTTCACGACATAAGAAAACTGTTGGAGATATTGTGTAATCGAAACGCACTTAGCATGCAAAACGCTAAGTTCCACACAACAGCAGGGGTGCTTTGGTGTTGTTTCCTCCTATACGGTAGCACGTGATACGAAACATGTCTTTTGACTGAGTCACATGTTGTACATGTACGCGCGAGCGTTGGAGACGAAAATGCGCAACTGAACTTTTCTTCCACACTATTCAGCGATTATCGAAACCGATGAATTTCGCAGCATCACGCTAATTCAATTTTCGCACATACACTTAACATCAATAATAAAACAATATGAGATACTTACCATACTATACTATGCAAATTTATGCCACAGTGGTGAAGCCACTCGACAACTGGTTATGTAGTTAAGTTTTATACTTAAATTCACCCTCGTCTCAGGTTAAAACTAATTCTAGTTTTTGACGGGAAACATTGTCGTTTGAAATTTAAACTGATCGCAGTTAATTACTTTTCCACGTGTTTCCCGAATCGCTCACTTTTAATAACTTTTTTCATCACTCAAATTCATGAGCAATCTCGAATAGAACATCTAGGGGACATTTTAACTCACACAATCGTACCACTGCGTGCTAACTTTGTAGAATTGAAAGTACAACGTAAATGAAAATTCTGACATTCACTCGGCAGCACTTGTTCACGCGATTTCCAGTTAGGCGACATAAAAAGAAAAGGCTGCAGGTAAATTGGTGAAGAGACAGGAAAAAATATAAACCCACAAACTATGTGGGAGCTTTAAAGCGACGCGTGTTGTTTGGCAAGCGACGTGAGGGAAATGGATTCGATGCGATTCGAAATATTTGACAAACGTAAAGGCTGTACCAACAGAATTTTATGTCTCTTTCAATGACGAGGGGTTACAGGGGTGGGGGTGGGGTGGCAGTTATGCCCGGGCCAACAGAAGGATAGGCTGACAGTCACACAAAAATTAGATGGTGGGTATACTGTCCCCATGGTCGCCCCAGGTCGTCCCCAAGTTTCGGAAAGAACACCAATGAAGGCTATATCGGAAATTTTCTCAACGAAATCCAAATATCAACCGCTCCTTTTTCTACAAATTACACTGTTTGAAATTCGTCATCTCCGAAGGTGTGGCCAGTAAACAAAATTTTAAAAAGCTAAAAGTGGACGAAATTGTTCCTGTGCCAGAATTTTTCAAAAGTCCGTTGTTTATGACCAATGCCCGGTTGCATGAAAAATTCCCAAATAAGGACTTAAATTTACTGCGTATTTGTGAGCTTTTGGAAACGCTGATTGTTCTTTCACATGCTGCTCTAGTCCACTTTTGATTTCGATACAAATCAAGAATGTATTATATGTTGAATTCTCAATATGAATAAGCAGTGATCTTTTCTCATGCAATGCCCCTAATTTAAGGACCGGGTCCCCATCATTGGCCCACGGGCTCAGTTCAAAGGTATTTGTCAAAAACGAGTTCATAATGAAGATAACATGACAGAAATACGATTACGTTTGTGACTAAAGAACGACACAAACACGTAAAAAATTATGGAACTTGAGTCCCTCTCTGGGACTGCTTCATGCAACCGGTAACAAAAATCCACGCCAACAGTGTCACTACAACATGCGCGCACCCAGCTTAAAAATATAGGGGGCTCGAATTTCTCGATATGGGTACCATTTACTGATCAAAATCAACGAGGACTAAAAAAAAAGAAAAAACGGAGCCACTAGGTTCAGGCCTACGAATTGTGCATCTGCACCGATTTCCTGTGTCCTTTGTGGACTTTTGTGTCGTTTACTCGGACTTTTTTTCACTCAGGCGGACTATCGTCAGATCACTGGCAATCGGCCGTACACCGTATCCCTCGAGCTGCTTTGTGAGACTAAAGCAACGATCCACAAACAATAGTCTCTAAAAACAATGATTCGGCGGGAAATTCGGAAGATCCGTGGTTATATATGACAGTGTAACGATAAACAGTCATATTCGCGTGACAGCTGGGATTCAGAGAGGAGCGCCATCATGGTTTGTAAACGGGTAAACTGTGTTCCGAAACAAATAGGAGACCATGAGTATCGAGCAAAATTTTCACGGGGAAAATGAAAATATGCGAACACAAAACATAGTGTACGATCGGAATGGGAAAGATTTGTAGTTCACATCCAGCTTTGATCCAGTGCCCTGCAGTTCCACTAGCCAGGGTGCTGTTCCATGAACCGCGAGTGAGAAAGCAAGCAGTTTAGATTATTATTGAAAACCGTCATTCATTTTTACTCGGACATTTCGACAATTTGCACTCGCTTTGCACACTCAAAATGCACTTACTTTTAAAACGTGGCTTAAAACAGCTTATTCAGCAGTGTCACTTTTTAGTTTATACTTTTTCTACGGTTTTGCTTATCGAGTGTGGCTTTGGCGGGTCAAAACGTGAAGTGCTTTGTCAAGAGGGCTTAGATGTACACGTGGGTGGTAAAGCAAAGAAACCAGAGGTGTGGACAGAGAAGTGATAGTCACTTTTTGACTTATGATTTGATTGAGAGCGGGCTCGACCACGAAGCGAGCAGTGAGTAATTTGATCGACTGAAATGACTTACGAAGTGACATTACCAGGGCCACCTTTGTTTAGACTGACCCTAAAGTTATAAATAAAGCAAACATGTAGGATAAACGTGACGCAACAAAAACATTATTAATACAAATAAATATTTTAATCTAATCAAAAACCAATCGTTCTGAAAAAGTAATTTTATGTTCGCGGTTTCCCGAGAAAAAATTTTAAAAAATTAATTTCGATAAACTAGTAAATGTTTTCAAAACGGTTGGTCCTCACTTCACCGAGGACCAGAGTATTTTGAACTCCCGCCGAGAGTAGAATATCTAAAATGCCGCACACGGTACAGTCTACGTCACCGTTCCGCATGAATTTTTAAGCAACAGCTAGTAATATACTAAACACACACGACGGTGAACTTTTGCCTTTTCTTTCTAACTACTGTTCGATTCCAGAAATACACCGTCACAATTTTTGATTTTCTTAGAGTCCGCGCACACTTGGTTGTTCAATAACAACACACCCTGCATCTGAAATAATAGCGAAAACGTCGCAAGCCTACGTCTGAGAAAATGGAATATTGCGAATTTCAACAATGAACAATGGAAGGTTGAAAGAAAATGTTATGACTTTTAAGTCCACGAAACAACATGGAAGCTTTGACCTACGCGGTCAAACTGAAAATATGCAGTTTGTTAACACGACGTTACCACGGTAATTTATTTAATTCAGTTTTATAGCCCGACTGACTGATCCTGTGTTCACAAAAAGTGTTTATTATTAACCATAACTCGAACTTTGGATTGTAGTTTTTGCACTGATGTGAACTCTAGACACAGCTCGTGAAGCGTTAAGTGCGGAGTACACGTCACGCTAGCTGGCACCGACTGTTTTTTCCTCATAAAATGACTACCGTATCATAGACATAATCTGACCGCAGGGTTAGACCAGCGCCGTGCTAAAGAACCTACTAACGAAATTGATCGAGCAGTGGGACAATGAAAAACAACAAATAAAAGCCTGGAGATTGTTTAATGGATCGGATGAATATGAGTGAAACTTGTGGCCGGACTGTGGTTTCGGTAATTAACCTATGATCTTTGTCTAGAAACACTACTGTCTGCACATCTCAATAGGGGTGTACGCGATTCATAGAAAAATCAACCGGAGTTTTTGACATAATTACTACTTTGGAAGTATTCCAATTAAATCGCTTCCGTTTCTCGGAATAGGTAAGACTGGTTTTGATCAGACGTCCATAATGAACAAACCAGGAGAAGGATGATGATCATATATAATGGCGGGGAATATGTATGGGACGCACGAATGGTTTCGCGGTATTCCAGGTCAAATTGGTACATATGTCATAAATCCCTCGTTTTGCACAGTGTTTACTTTGTTGCAATTTCCGAAAGTTACGGTTTTTACCACCGCTGCTAAGTACTGAAGACAAGACTAATGGACATAAACTATAAACAAAAATAGGAGACAGATATGACAAGCCCGAGAGAAGAGCGGGATGTGTCAACAACTTAATTAGAAACACAACTAATTCTAGCGGAAAAACAAAAACGTCTGTATGTTACTTTCGGTGTTACGTTATAGTTTTTGAGGAAACTCAAATTTCGGGAATAGCTTTGTGAAGAAATTCCTCATGAACAATATATTTTTCGAAAAAAAAAACGAATTTGTACGAAATGAGGGGCTCACATAGAAAGATGTGTTTCTCGTATAATATCGTCAAGTTCGAGAAAGTCCGATAGATATGCCATAAAGAACTATTATAATGATCACGACACCAATATCATCTCTATAACTAATGATACTACGGCATTTCATTGCCACTGTCGCTGCAACTTATAAAGTTGTCATGATAACCTAGCGGTGACCATATTAGAGGTGTGAGAGATCTAACACAATAAATTTTGCTAGGACTACCTGCTTAGCCCAATACATCTAAAATAACAAAATTCCATTGAAGCTAGGCTTTAATATACCTTTAAAGCTATGCAGGAGCGATTGACCTCATAGAGTTACGATACCAAGTCTCACGTGAGCATAAAATTAACGAAGAATAATTAGAGGAAGCATTGGTTACAATCTGGGATCATTACATCCACAAGGTCTCTTATCAGCAATTGGGAAGGATCTATGGGGAGGGAAATTGAAGACGTTGACTATCGCCGTTCCCCCAGCGAAAAGAGAAACGCAATTGGAGACGACCAAGTCAATTTCCACTACACTATACAACAATTATCATTAGGGCGACAAACTATAATTAGCCCTATGACCTTACTCAGGTGACTACAATATCACCTGCACTGGAACACGACCCCAAACCATCGACAGGATTGGCTTCATCAATAGGAGCAACTCAATTACTCATATTGGGTTAGTTATGGAAAGACTTCTTTTGTTTCTTAGGTACTGTTTGACGTTTCGTCATCATCACGTAAGTGGAGGCATAACTACCATTATTGCATGACAAAAGTAATCAAGACTAAGGCAACTATCCACCCCAGAGCAGCATTCCTTGGAAAACTGATATCTGCTCCAGCGCCGAAAGTACATCCTTCAACAGATCAAATACTTGCGCCTGGGGTTTATGTAAAAGAAGTAAATGTTATGGGGTGAACAAAAAGTGCTGTTGAAATTATGAGTTGTAGGTATAAATTCGGTGAAAGTGACGCAGAACATTTTGGTAATTGTGTGCACAAGGAACGCAGCCTTAAAGAAAGCATGGCAGGCGAATAAAATTAGTTAAGGCCATGTGAACTTGTGTCTGTATGCCATTAGATAAGACCATGTGAACTTGTTTCTGTGTGCCAATTTGACTACTAACTACAAATCAGAGTTGAATTCACCTACTGCTGTGTGATAGTGATAACGGTGAGCCACCTATGTAACTATCACTCAGGTTGTTTACCATATTGACTGTAATACTTGTGATGCCTTTAATATTGATCTTACCGGAAGGGAACTTAGTAATCACGCGGAAAAACATCACACCTCAGTCAGAAGTAATGTGTTCAGACATTGTTCAAAGACTGGTCACTCTGTTGATTATGTTACGATTCATTACAGAATCTCTAACAATAAAAGATCATCGGCCTGACTATTCACCTACGACCAGATCTCTTTCACCCTGTAGCTATGGTAACCATTTGTTTGTAATCTCCTGTGCTCGTGATTCAAAAAACTTTCCACCTGAACACTAGAACTTTTACTTGAAGACTCTTTATAGCCAATAAAGCGAAACTTATAATAAATTTCTTCTTAATGCACCAATTCTTAACTTCTTAACACAACTATGGCCAAACATTGAGAAAAATGCTTCAAATATTGAACACATCTGTAAATTACCTGACACTTTAAAGCAGTTAAAAACACGTTTGTGTTTTCCTGACAGAAACTCAGAAGTTCACCATTCAAATATAAAACAATCATGAGATATATTGTGTAATTTTTATATTTACAATAAAATTCAAAATACAATAAATACATTTCATGTTCATGTATTTGGTGATCAGGAACGAAGTACTCCATATAATACAACCACAACCCAATCTCCAAGCACCCTGTCAGCAGCGCCACCTGTTAGCGCATCTCCTCTCCAAGTTGAGAGAGTTGTCTCAACAACTGGGAAGCGTTCAAAAGTTCACTGCATCCGTAAACAATTTTCTTGGTGTCCTAAAGCCAAAAGATATTAAATTGTGATAGTAAGAGACACTCTTTTGTTGCATGCGGACTATCAAAAGGCACAGGCACCTTCCCCTCAGGTGAGTGAGGGACCTGTCAGATTACAACTCACAAACGATACTTTGACAGCCTTAACTTTTTCATCTAAGTTTGAAGTAGCAGGTGTTACAGCCTCCAAAACATGTTCGATACGGTTTTAACTTAGACAAATTTAGACAGACTCGTGTTCATCCACATAACAACTGATTCACTGCACACGTACACACCATGTCGTTAAGTAAGCTCTCACCTTTGCGTAATCAAGAAGGTTCTGATACTCTATGTAGTTGCCTCCACCCACTATAAACACAATGGATTCTTGGAATGCTGACCTTGATCGAGGGATCGAGCTGAAGTGTGAGCATACGATGTGTATTACACAACTTATTACAACACATGACCTGTTTAACAAATGCCAACACCGTCTTCAACAGTGACTATGAACTGCAAGCAAACAGAGTTGATGTGTGTATTGGGAAGAATCAGCTGACTGAGAAACCATGAATCAGTGTCTCATCATAACCATCCAAATATATCAGAAATTTCTTCAGAAACTTTCAAAGTCTACCCCGACTGTCGACACCTCCATCCGCCACACATTCCAACATACATGTATGCCACTCTATTGACATCGTGGCTCAGACCTGTCATTACTCAGCAGCAACCCATCTGAGCTTTGAGATTTGCAAGACCTCGCGCAGACTTTCTAACAGTAACAGTATGAACCGTATGCGAGGAAATGAAACGAGAAGGCCACGTTGTCACACTTCCTTGCTCAGTTGGGAAACTCGTAACTGAATTACTACGGCTGTATACGTAGCGGAGTTTAAGACTGCGTAATCAGGTACAGTATGGGCGGCACACCAGAGGGGGCTAGGGAGGCTATAGCCACCCCTTTTTTCAGTGCTGTGCCGCCCATGTATAGTGCAGCCATATACAATACACAGCAACTGATCAAGACGTCTATAGTTATGTATGGCCAGATATCAAAAATTTATACTGGAACTATCCATTACTTGAGGAAGTAGATCAACAGGAAGGTACTAATTCATAACTAACTCCATCTCCATAATTCCACTAACATGCGCGCACCCAGGGGGAGCTCGGAGGGTTCAAACGAGCCCCCCACTTTTGGCGAAGTGGGTAAAAAGGTCTGCCTCAGAGAAACGAAAAGTCTAAAAAGAGGTGCAGACGCACAGTTCACAGACCTGAAGGTGGTACCCTATTTTTTTAGCCCTACCGGTTTTTTGTTAGCATAAGGTCCACTTTGTCATAACTTCGAGCCCCCATATTGAAGGCAGGGTGCGCGCATGATTAAAATACCTTAGAAGTTTTAGGCAGCAGATCTATGTTGGTATCTTCATCAGTGTGTTTTATGAATCACTGTAGTCAGACTGCTATGGACAGGGCTGATCTTACAAACTCCCTCGTCTCTAGTCATGTTTCCATTACTTGGGATGGAAAAAATGAAAATAAGGACTTCATCTGACATGTAAGTAATCAACAATCATTTACCTGTCAGCTCTTAACATTTTAGGGTCAAAATATCTGTATTCATCAGTCTCTGGGAGGGACCTCAGCTCCATTAGTGAGTCTACTATCCTTGTCACAGGAAGTTTCTGAAAAATGCAACATCAGAAAATGATTCCTTTGGCTCACAGACACCTTGTTTTGTACAGAAGAGGAAAATAACACAACCAGGAATTTGTGATAGTAAGCTTATTTATAAAATGGCGTATTTCTACCTTTCTAGTACAGTGCAAGACAAAAGTAATCAACTACAGTGCAAGACAAAAGTAATCAGACAAAATACTGTTTACCCGTCATAGTGTCAAATTCTGTAAACAAAAATTACTGGTAATAACTATCAGTATCGCAAAATTCTATCTACAGAATGGTTTAGACGCTTACTAGTTTGATTGTGTATTGACCTATTGCAAGCATCACCCCTTGCGAAAAGTTGACAAGCACACAATAAGTTTTACTAAAAACCTGTTGTTTGTTGGGCAAAATGGTGGCTTGAAAACGAAGGCATGTCAAGAATGCTGCGTTCTGATTGGTCAGTTAAGCCGTCATTCAAAATCCTGGCAATAGGTCAATTCCCCCTCGTGCGATGTATTCAGCTTCTACACAGCCAATCATAAAGGGGAATTCCGGGTCATTTTGTCTGAATATTTTTGGCTTGTATCCTACATTATAAGCGTGGACATACTTTCGGAATCAAGGGTCTATACAGGAGAAATGTGCCAACGCCATCGACATGAAATGAAGACCAATACGAGTAGTTCAGACTAGAGTTTATGGTACAAATGGTACCATTAGCTGATTTTTTTCTAGCTAAGCTCATGCTGAAATACACTGTCATGTATCTTGTAAAGCATTCTTTTTGTTTGGCACAAGCTGGCACTGTTCATTTTCAGAAACCCTACAAATAATAGAAACTTTAAATTGGGGCCCAATGCCCTATATTGGGAGGGGGGTATTTGCGAAAATTCCTAATATACACATGCAGCTAGAGAGACAATTGTTTGAAAAGCAAAAGTACAACTGAAAACCTGTGTTTATTTTGGAGTCAATCTTTGCAAGTGACTGTAGTAATTAAGAGCATGCAACAGAAGACGATGTAGTCGTTACCAAGGAAACCAAAACAGCTTCTCAACTACAGCACAATTACCGTACATGTGGCTCATCAGTTGACAATAAAACATTCTGAACAGAGCACAACAGCTGTTACGAACACTTACATGTTTTTTGACAACCAGGTTCTTGACTCCCTCCATGGCGAACTGCGAGGCCTGCGACATTAACTTGGAGAACATGCTGATGGTTTTTGTACCGCCACCACCGTACTGGGAGGGCGCTGCGATCACTTTGGCATAGGTTCTATCATAAATATACACTCCGTTAAGTCTAACAAAATATACTGCTTCAGATACACATGGTCATAAAATTGATTTTTTATGTCCTATCGATGCAAGAACTAAAAAATCACTCAGTACAAAAACGAGCCATTTAAACACAGTGGGTGACAATCTCGGGTAAAATTGGTCAAAATCTGCCAGGACTGAAAATTCTCAGTCCTGAATAGACCTTTCTCTTTCACCTGATATCCAGTAAGATTCTCACCTTAAAAACAATTACTACTATCCAAAGTGCAACAGAAAAGACAAAATACAGTGTATAACATGAATCCAAATATTTCCACGTATATACTAACTTCCATCGTTTAATGTACGCAATGGCCTCCATTTGACATCCGACCTCTGTGAGGGCTGCGCAGTATTGGTCGACCTCGGCGTCCGTCATGCTGGGACCACACACCAGTGCTATGATGAAGAGGCGGAGCTTGTCTTCGGCTGAACCAGCTGGGGACAGTAAGTCAATATATAACTGATGTTGAACCCTGTACAAACCGGGACAAATGCTATCATCATAAGTACTTTGTTTTTAAAGTTATGGTGGTCAGCTATGGTCTAGTCACTTAAAGCAGAAGGTTGGGAATACAAATCCTGGTTCTAGCCTTAGTTTCCTTTCTAGATAAGGAGTGGATAATCTTTTATTAAGTTCTTCATAGTGACTGTATCTAATTAATAATATAACAATAGCACCTGTAGGCACCCATGGGTGGCCACATCCCTAAATGATTACTAACTGGTACAAACATTTTAAAACCCAATAAAATTTTTAAATATTTTTTATTAAAGACACTGTCTAGCTGTTGAGCCTAATAGGAGCATCCCTTCGTCGGGTATGAAGACGAAAGGTGTGAAACCTTGCACCATTTGTCGTCCGATGAAGGGACGCTCCTATTAGGCTTGAAAGCTAGAAAGTGTCTTTAATTATTTTTTAAATTTAATTTTTGTAATGAAGATGTGAACCACCAAAGATCAAAAAAGAAATTGAAACATGAATTAACGGTGAATGACTCTGGCAAGAAATTCGACAAGTCGACCAGCTAATGATGTATCTTACTATATTCCAAAGTTACCATTCCCGCTATCTACTAATGGTGAAGACGGCCAAATCTCTACAAGTATCGCTAATAGTAGTTTTGATTCGTTGTTAATAAAATGCAAACGTCTTACCATCAGGATCAGTGATTACATCCATCAGGGACTTGTCCTACGAAAATAGGTTAAAAATCCCAGTTGTATACAGAGCACATACACCCTTCCATAGATAGCTAAATCCCGACTAAATTAAATAACACAACAAGTACTGCTGCAATGACAGGACTTCTTATAGTACAAACCATAAAAATGTGAAAAATAGGACATTTGCTATAGCCAAGCTACAGTACACAACAAAAGTAATTAGAAAAGATTCTGTTTCCACATAATTAAGGCTAATTACTGATAAGAGCAAAACTGACAGCTAATGACTATAGTGGCAAAACTCTAGCTACGGAATGGCTTAGGCACCTTTTAACTTTCTTGTCAGCCTCCTTTTATTGTGGAAGGTGAGGGAAAGCCATTCTGACAATGAATTCAGCGTATGCCCAGCTATCATGGGCGGAAAGTCTGCATCATTTTGTCTGAATAACTTTGGCATGTAGGATCCCACACTTTGAGAACCAGTTTTCTCAAATGAATAATGAGCACCAAACTGGTTCTGAAAATCTTTGACCCCTGTATTAAGCGACTACTGCTCATTTGGTAGCAATGTTCTAGAGGGCATAATATGACTAGAATCAAACCGTGAGCCAGTTTTAGTTTCCCCAACACTCACCAGAGTGGCTTTACTCATCATTTGCTCTTCAGTTTCGAAGTACAGGTCCAGCTTTCTTGACTTGATCTGTTCCAGCAAAGCTGTGGCAATGTTGGTATGCATATCAATCAATCTCTTCTTCTCCAGCAGCTCAGGCAGAGAACTAGGTGACAAATGGACCAATCAAAGTCACGTATGCAAATTATTATGGTATCAAGGTTATGTAGAACCTTATCAACAAGTTTCTGCATATTTAGCCAACTATCGACAAATTTTAAGATTTTAACTCCATAAAAGTACACATTTTCTGAAATTAGAAAGCCAGTAGAATTTGATTTTTGGCTTAACACCAATTTCCCATTAATCTTTTCATGTGATCATGTCTTTTTAGCGAAATGTAGCAAACCAACGGTGTCGATAATATGTCCAAATTTCGTTTGATATAAATGTTCAAGGTAAAATCTCAAAAAACAGTTTCCAAATTATCATTTTCTTTTCCTTTCCTGCAAATTATGAGATTTTTCATGAAAATCATAGACGTCCTATGTTTTTGATAACTGTCATACAAAACTGGAAAATTTCAAAGCAATTCCTGACAGTGTATAGGAGAACAGTGCACAAAGTATATAGTATCTAAAAGTGTGATATGTATCTGATCAGCCATTTCTGCAATATGATGTTCCGATGTTCGTCTAAATATGAAATTTTTATAGGGTCCTCCGTACCCTTAACCACCCAGTGCATCATTAGATGGTTACAACAAATTTAATTTTTTGTTTCGCACATTATTCAGTTTGAAAACCTAAAAGTCTCACTTTGATAATACTCCTAGTACTGAGCTGAAATTACAGACAAAGATGAAAAGTATCTGCTATGAAAAGTAGTGCAGCAGGAATGAGTTGCATAATTAACAAAATCGTCTGAACAACTTTGAAAGCAAAATAACAGTGGCAGGATTGGCTGAACCAAGACAACTTGTTGTGTGTTACCACCGTGGCCACACACTTACGCAACACTTATGGTGTGGCTACACACTTACCTAACACTTATGGTGTGGCTACACACTTACCTAACACTTATGGTGTGGCTATACACTTACCTAACACTTATGGTGTGGCTATACACTTACCTAACACTTATGGTGTGGCTATACACTTACCTAACACTTATGGTGTGGCTACACACTTACTTAACACTTATGGTGTGGCTACACACTTAAGTGTCACTTATGGTGTGGCTACACACTTACGTAACAGAACAAAGTTACCTGACAGTTGAAGTGAGTTTAGCAGTGGCATCAGAGTGAGATAACATGCTCATGGCCGATACATCTTCACCATCAAGACCCTACAAAGAGNCACTTACGCAACACTTATGGTGTGGCTACACACTTACCTAACACTTATGGTGTGGCTACACACTTACCTAACACTTATGGTGTGGCTATACACTTACCTAACACTTATGGTGTGGCTATACACATACCTAAAACTTATGGTGTGGCTACACACTTACCTAACACTTATGGTGTGGCTATACACATACCTAAAACTTATGGTGTGGCTATACACTTACCTAACACTTATGGTGTGGCTACACACTTACTTAACACTTATGGTGTGGCTACACACTTAAGTGTCACTTATGGTGTGGCTACACACTTATGTAACAGAACAAAGTTACCTGACAGTTGAAGTGAGTTTAGCAGTGGCATCAGAGTGAGATAACATGCTCATGGCTGATACATCTTCACCATCAAGACCCTACACAAAGAGGCAAAGGACAAAGTACTTGGCAGTTAACCATACATAGAAAAGGTCGAGATGCTAACTTTAAAATATAGAATTCAGTAAGGTGGCCTGATCATTCACAACCAAATAACATTTTCCCATCATTGCATTATTTAAGACCCCCAGCAGGTGGCGCTCCGCTCAGCCTGATTGGATTGCTGTCATTGATCAATGGTTTCGATAGCTTTGACATTAAACAGAGGATTAAAGATTTAAATGACACAAAATAAATATTATCTTGTTGAGTTAGAGACTTCCTAAACATCTTCAAGCATACATGAGAACATTCAAAGGCATGTCTTACTTACCATGGCGTGTTTAAGACGCTTCACTTCAGTATCTTGGGCCCTGTAGGATTCCAGTTCTTCCTGAACCTTCTCAGCAACCTCTGGGAAAGGGCTAAGGGGAAAAGAAAAGTACCGGTGACCTGATGAGTTGTGACAACCTCTGGGAAGGAGCTAAGGGACAAAGAAAAGTACTAGTGACCCGATGAGTCATGACAAAGCCAGTGCTACGCACCTTTGACTCAGTGACCTGAGAACAGCATAGTGATAAACCATCACACCAATTTTTCTATTAGACCTGGCCATGTCAACCGGCCAATTGGTATTTGGTCGATACAGGGTATTAACAAAATGTTATCAGATTTCCCATTAGGCAGCTAATTTTGGTAGCATTAACTGATAGTCTGTAAGTGTGAGAAGTAACAAGACCTGGGGTCAATAAACGGTACACGGTTCTTCGATTATAACTGATCCAAGTGAAATTCTTGGACTTTGACAGATAACTGAAATCTCGGCCATAAATATTTTCAACTGCATCAATATAAATTTCAACGCAACAAATTTAGCTGTACTTGTTCCACAATTACCTTCCTTTGTGTGCCATCCAGAATCTATCAGTAGGGTTCAGATCATAAGATTTCTGGTCCTTCTTGGGCCGCGCACCTCCGCCCGGCGACTTCACCTCTGTAGTCTCTTCAATTACCACTCGATTCAACTTTAAGTCCTGCGCACACAAAGAATAACGCAACGCATTTTGTTTAACCCTACACTCAAGATGCCCATGACCGCAGTCACTGATTAAAGTTAACCGTGCTGTGAACATGAGAAAACATTATTGAAGATGGTTAAAGTTCACTAGAGCACTGTGTCAAAACACATTTATAATATTTTGGACATTATGAATTAACCATTAATGACTCACTAAATACAAAAACTGATAAATCACACCGGCACAGAGCGACACAATTTTTGAGGGAACCAGTTAGTCATCAATCTTTATTAGGAGTCAGAGCACTCTGCAGTATCAGGAAAACATTTCAGTAAGTTTTCAGAGCCTGGTTACATAAAAATTCTGTGCTGGATAGCAACAATGACGTCGCATAATCACACATTCCGTTGCCATTGTTAAACAACGCAACAGACATTATGCGACAAACTTGTCCAGCGGATAATTTTTATCTAAAAGTTTTACGCAACCGGGTCCTGAAGTTTTGTGATTCGTAATTTTCAGCACCTAAAAATGTTTATCATCATTATGTCACAGTCAGTAAGTGAGACCAATCTGCACCCGCACACCACCCACTAGATGTCGCCACTGGAGTACATTACCATTAAGAAATAACACACCATCTCTTAGCTCTAAACTCACCAGTACATCATGTGCTAGCGCCTGATAGGTCCACGTGTGGTGAAAGGGAGTGGCCAAATCTTGATTCCTGTCAAGTATGACCAGTAGGGGGCGTTGGAAGCTGGAATGAAAAAGCAAACAGGAAGTAGAGAAATAAGATATGAATGCAATCGCAGTACTGAAAGCTGAGGTAGTCTCCAGTGGTAATGGAAGCTAATAGGTCGGAAAGAAAAAAACTACTGTCGACGAGTTTCAACATATTAAGTTCACTCTTATGTTTTATTGCTTATATGGCAAAAGCTAGGAATCCTTTGGCAAAACAATTATCTGACAAGTTGACCAAGCACGATCGGAGAGTTTGTCAATGTAACCTGTTCAGAAATGTTCAATGACAAGGCCAGATAAAATTGACACAATCTCTAAAATTGTTTCAATTTTAGTCGTGTTCACGAGCGTACAAAATGTACATTATAGAGAGGGACTCTTGTGTTTTTATGTTAATTCTTTTTTTCTTTTTCTGTACTTGCGTGATTCTAATAAATAAATTTATCATAAGTAGACAAGGTTACTCATAGCACAAGCTTTTGACGTCATAAAATGGCTATGCAAAGACACGAAAGTCAACATTTATTTCTAGCTTTTGAAAAGCAGTGTCAATTATACAGATGGACAATAGCACTGAAGTTTAAATTATACACAGAGTAAAATATCGACATTTTTATATATTTCATGGGGGGCACGGGTGTTACAATAGGGTTTGAATACATGTGAAATGGCCATAATCGTCAACAGTTCCTTACCTGAACTGCCCACTGGCTTGCATGCCTTCTGAGGCAAACAGACTGCTTCGTGCATCTCGGATGTTTTCACGAAGTTTCTTGTCAAGTTTCTCCGCAACCATTTCGGCAGCGTTATTCCTAGGACACCGAATGATGGGGACTGTACCTGATTTTACAAGAACAGCACATGTTAAGTTTTCAATAAATTATATCAAATTAGTTTTATACAATGCTGTTCACCTGGTCATAGCTACGTGATAGCCATGGGTATGTGGTTTAGAAGAAGAAAATGATGCAAATGTAAAAAAAGAATCGATTAAAAAGACCAGTGCTAGGATTCAAGTAGAGCAAAAACATGGAGTCAGTTTTCGTGATAAGAAGTCATTACAAAGCCTAATACTAATGAATCGAAAGTTCCTTATAAGAGTTTGACTGCACTAGGAATTATACAATACGCATTAAAACCTGTATTGCAGGTAGGAGCTCAACAAACGGTAATCACCAAACCACATCAGGTGCAGCTAATATTTCTCTGACACACAACAAGATGCTCAAAGACAAAATTTTCAAGGGTATTTTGTGTTGCGCACATAGAATCAACTTTATAAGGTTCCTAAAATTCATACTAAATAAAGCAATAAAAAAGGGTTTGCATCGTGAAAACAACAACCCCAACTGAAAGAAAACTAATGTTTTAACGTTTTAACATTAAAAATGTTCTTACCTAATGTTACAAACACTGAAAACAGACTGTCCACAATAGTATCCATGATTGCTTCCATTTCTGTGTCTTTCACGTCGCCTCTGTTGATGGCTGGAAAAAACCAACAGCTGTTAAGGAAAGCAGGTGTTACTTTCACAAAAAATTGGTAAAAGATCCAAAAATTAGAATGAAACAATCAACAGGACACAAGAGATAAGGTACAATAATTTGATGAAATGTATGCTTTTAAAAGAAAATGTCAAAAACATGTCTTAACCAGTCCTTGAGAAATTCTCGTTTGTCCTGGTGTCATCAACACTCCTCTTAGATGAGTAGGCAGATCTAAACACAGCATTTTGAAAACCGTATACAAGACTGATGCAAAAACAGTCCTTCCTTAAGGGTCTATCCAATGACCCTGAGTCATATGGCAGCAGAATAAACCAATATTGCACACATAACGCTTAGCCCTCGTGAGAGACCGCCCCGAGATGAATGCTGGAGCAACTCGGGGCGGTCTGGGATCAAGCGGAAAAACCACAGGGTAAATCTGTGGNTCATGCCATTTTAATACCAGCAGGTCTCTTATTTTGCATTTTACTCATTTTAGTCACCCACAAGTTTCACTTATAGGTTTTTCGTGTAATAGGTTAGGTTGTGTGTCCTACCAAGGTACGACACATTAGAAGACATATCGAACTACTTATGCAGTTTCTTGAGCAAGTCGTTGGCTAAAACTTTAATCGCTACATTAATACTAGCTCTGAGCCCTGCTCAGAATTCAATTCAGAATATACAAAGCACAGGCAGGATAAATCCATGACAACTTACCATAGTATGAAATAGCTTGCTTGTCCGGGTGAGACAAGATGAACATGTCATTCTCCAAGCTCGTGAAATTTAAATATTGATCAAAGACCTGAAAAATAAAGAAAAAAATTAACGAATAGTTTGACATTAACACCGCGTCCACAGGCATACTCCAAACTTGAATATGAAAATTGTGCAATTGCTTCAGACGATTCGAGTAAGCATAAAACTTTTTTCAAATTATCCAGCACAACTAGATAAGTTTGGAGTCTGAGTCAAAGTTGAGTGTGAGGGAGGTCAAAGATTTAGATGGCATTGATGGAGGAACTTATTATAATTTAATAGGATGCACACATTGCACATCTCATTTAGCAGTCAACTGCAACGTACATTAAGAATGTTTGGAGGACACAGACAAAGTCCGAAGCAATGAAAAACGCAACTAGGAATGGCACCTGCCCATTTGACAGGTAATTAAAGCTCTACTTAGCGCCACCCCTGTTCTATGACTTATACCTTGAAACATCCAGATTTGATTTGATTTGCCAAAGCGTCACCGAAAATTGAGTTGTGCAATAAGGCAAGTTAACACAAATTGTTTTCTATGGTTACAGTATTTTTGGTATGGAGCTTTACAAACTGTTTCACTCTCATTTTCTCTTAATTAGAAGCTGGCAACTTTCAACCAACCAAAGAAGCACTCAGTGCAGATTTACGTTAGCAATGCTTAAAGGGATTAAATACGATACCTCAAATCAGAAGATGAATCGAAAGAAATCCCTCAAAACTGTATTCAGAAACCGTAAAACCAATTTTTGGCTGAAAGTTGGAGACTTCTTTACCCATCTGGCATACAAAAGGGAGAAATCTAGAACTTTATATTTTGTCATATTCCCCAAAAATACTGTCGAGAATACTCTACTTCGTTAATAGCACAGTTTGTGCAACACAGTTAATACAACGATATTTGGTTATTGCTTTTTATGAACATTTGTAGAAAGTTAACCAACTTTCAAAAACACCACGTCAACTTTGGTAGTAACTTTAGTGCAAAGTAACGGAAATATCAACAAGAATTACACCGGATGTAACCATATAAAAATAAATTAGTTAATGGTTGTAAACCAAAAGGAATAGAGAATGAGGTCCACTTTTTGTGTCACTCTCTTGTTATGAGCGATCATTGCAGAAATCTACTGTCTTTGAAAGGCTGGACAATGTAAGCGAGGACACATCATTTCATGGACAAAGTAGCCCCTGCTAATAAATTAAAAAAGCCCGTCCCACATATATTAAATCAGATAGGTGTTACAGCTGTATCTCACCCTGTTGTTAGCTGGCTAAAAACAAAATAAATCAGGCCTTTTATTAGCTCCTCTAAAACCGGCCTAATATTCCTTACCATGGTAGGATTCCATTTCCATTACCTACGTCACAGGCAATGTGTACATGACCATTTTCAAATTTGCACTTCTAGTATTGACCAACCCAAATAAACTCGGGACACTTTTTCTTGAGTCGCTGATGGTTTTAGGGTTGCCATCAAAGGCGATACAGGTATGTGCCATATTCGAATTTGTAATTCTATGGTTGATCAACTCTAAATCACTCTGAAATGTTTAGGTGCAGATGGTTTCACAATATTCTGGCTGATAACAGAAATAGAATCATATCACAGTGAGAAATATTATGAGACCCACTTGATGAGAGTAAAAAACCTAACTCGCTTTCATTTATAGCCAGCTAAATAGGGCGAAATGGAACTTTATGAAAGCTTTGAGAAAATATCAAAAGCCTACTTTCGATATCTGTGGTACAGTCTGGGACTGGATGGCTGCTGAGGCCAGATCTTCCAGTTTCTGCCGTGATATTGCTGAGATGAAATTGAAGTAAAACGACTCATACAGCTGGTCTTGTAAATCCTGAAATGTATTACAGATTGGTTATGGAACACTCCCGACAGGGCAATGTTGATTTCTTGAAAATACCCATTGAGGCCAACTGATTGCATGATGAATATTTCGTGGTCAGGTAGACAATTTCGTATAGGAAAGCTTTGATCAGATTTTTATGAAAATTAGGTTTAAAACAAAGGACAAGCATTTTTATTAATAACAGGAAGGAACTTTTTGTGCAAATTGGGCATTAATAATGGAAAACAATTTGATTCAAAGGCAACATCAGTTACAAAATTTAATACCATTGCAAATTTGAAGATATAGCACAAATGTTTACATTGAAAGGATTTTTTGTATAGCCAATGATGTAGAGATGAAAACATCCTCTACCAACTTATTTACATGCGCATCTATAACAAAAGTCAATCTGCAGACCGTTCATTACCCGACATATCCGCTGTATGTTGTCTTCAGTTGGCATAACAAAATAAATGGCAGGAACGTCTGGGATAGGATCACGGTCTGTGTGCAGCAATCTGCAGATAAAATTGGACATAAATTTCAATAACACAAACCACGTATTACCAATACCATTATAGTCTACAACAAACCACAAGCTTTACCAACGTGCATCAGAAGGAGAACCTTTAACTACTGAATCGCTTAAAAGACAACTACTTTTATACTATAGTGGGATTGAATACTAGAAGGAATACTGGGATGTTTTAGCTCATGCGTGGAATCAGGTAATTGTTAGTCAGTACACATTTCAGCTAAATTCGTTTTTCTTTCAAGAAAAATATTCCACTTTACCAGTCTCAACTGACAGTTAACATATATTACACGTCAAATAAATCACACAAAATGACTTGGAATACTCCATCGATGACCGCTCAACACAGGCACACTGGCCCTTCATAACAGCTGAATATAAACGGACTTCGCCACAATGGGGAAAGGCATGTTTTTATTTCTTTTAAATTCTTCGTTACAGAAACATAACTGACGGACACATTCCCATAACTGACTTTCCCTTTCATTCCCCAGGCACACAACATAATTACCATGTAAAGAAAAAACTACAATTAAACTTTTCCATTTTGTAATATATTTCTAGATCCTTTTTAAAATGATTCCATACAGCAGTTGTGAATTTAGTTTCCAGAAATAGATATTAAAAAAAGTTTTTTTTGCTAAAAGTTGAAAGGTATTAGTCTGATCATTTTCTGCATGTACCGTAGTTGAATGTAATAATGATTATTCGATGAAAGTCGAGCCCATTATTAAAGAACTTCATATTATCATGAAAACACTAATAATGTATTATTTGAGCTTACAAATGCAATGTGACGCCCATACTCTGTAGTTCCCTCACAGATAGTAACGGTGATATGATGTCTTGTCCTACCCTGTCATATATAAGCACCTGTAAAAACAACACACACTAGTTTGGAAGAAGCCACAGTTGAAAAATGTAGGATAAAATCAATATCAAATGAATACTAAGCAAATTAAAAAATTCAAACATTTGAAAAAATGAGTCATAACTTTACAAAGAGGACTGTAGACATTGTCAGTCACAATCAATGTTTCATTCCTTTTAGAACAATGTTACAAACCCTAAGCGCTTAGTTAATTTTGCAGAAACTTTTCAGAACAAAACACAAATCAATGTTTCTCGAAGTTTAGTGACTTCTGAGAAAGCATACACTATAATCCCAGAAAAGAAGTTAGTCAGACAATTTGAAGTGAACATTAAAAATTGTTACAAGCAAAGCTATTATACCTTCCACTGTAGCTCGGCAGAACTGTTCTTGGTAACATTGGCATTGAAGTTGATCATTCGCTTCAAAGCAGCTGAAGTAAACAGATATTAGATTCATGTAGCTCAATCGCAAATTTGAAACAAGTTTCATTGTGCTAATGTTTAAGTTAGAAAGATATCATTATTGCTGCAATCATTTAGTATTGTAATAATCCCATTCCAATTCAACAATCGGCAGAGATTTATAAAGCAAGGGAAATTCTGGAATAATCTTTTTAATGTCATTTGATCACCAAGTGAACGTGCTTAACAGTCGGCACTACGCATTGTATCACACGATTTCTTGTTGTCATACTATCAAGGTCTCTCTAGATCACTCGCAAATGGGCAATTGCTCTTTGACCAATCAGTTTGAATGCTAGACTTCGCTTCAGGGTGTCGTTGGTTCAATTCCTGGCTGAACCAAAAAAGTGTGGACGAGTTGAAATCAACAGTGGCGGCCAATTAAGGAGAGACCTACGAGACCCAGAGAGGACTGCAAGTCCTCGAAGAGGCATACAGGCATTACATTCTCTGATTAAAATCTTGATGAAAGTCTTGAATTTTGCAGATCAGGTCCAGAGGTGGGTTCCATTATTGTTGACCTATATCTCCATAATGATATACAATATAATCAAAATTTCACTTGGGGTCATAAAAACGGAGTCATATATCATTGGTTATGGAACCTTTTTGGACACCCTATTTTTAAAATCTTGGATGACACCCTGACAACTGGAAGGGGTGCATACAAAATCTAAGAGTCAATTACCGACACTCATATTGTATGTTATAGCCCTTAAAAAACCTAATGAACACTATTTGCTTGTATAATTTTCAGACATTAGAAACAAAGAAAAGTTTGTCTTTGCGACCTCTTTCACAAGACAACTTCAAACACACACACAAACTTTGCTTAGAAATTCAGTTTGTTGGTAACAAAATAACTTGAAATCAAAAGTGAAACAAAGTCCAGTAATTTGTTATGAGTTGTAGACGCCCTAGTGGAAAAAGGCTGATTGAAGAATTGTTGAAAAATGTAAATGACCAATTTTACACTGCTCGCACCAGGGGATATGTCAGGGCAAGAACGCGCTAAGATTGCAAAAATTGCCAGTGGCTGATTTGGGCAACTGATCGAAGGACTGCTTGAAAAAATTTTGAATACGGGAGTAGTTGTTCAAGTTGGAAAGAATGAAAGACATTGACAATCTCCTAAGGTGTCCCTCTATGCACAAACGGTACTTTAATAGCAACGTGACTTTGATTAATCAGTGCCAGTGCCGTGGGACAGTGGGTCGGTCAATGAGGCATAATTCGCCGAAAAGTTTCCAGCATATGAAGGCCCTATGGAAGGACCACCGTCTCTACTGCTAGGTACAGACGGTGGCACTGTCTAATAAAGTAAATAAAAGACCACTTTTATGAGCATCATTTCACCTACAGCACTGTTTATCCCTCATAGACCACGCCATACTCCCTATTTTCTTTTGCAGTCTTTGGATGATTTGTCACTGCGCGCTGGCAATAGCAAGTGTTATTCGGTATTGCAGGATTTTATCTAAATTTCAAACAATTTGCGAAGCTAAATTGATTTGTATGAAAATTATGCTCCGATATATGTATTATCTATTAATCAGCAACTTAAACCTACTGATTAAATCAAATATTTGATTTTTTTACCAAATCTTTCATTAAATAGTTATTGTTACGCCACATGTCCATTTGGCGCTGTTTTGAACGAAGTCACCCAGGTATCACAATTTCTATCAATTATTTACTTGTCCGCGGAAATTCAATTCACAATTCACAGTATACGATTTCTCTATATATTCACGTTGTGTGAACAGTTTCATATTACTGTATTGAGAAACACCTCAAGACTATTTCCGTTTTCTATGCAGAAGCTTGCCACGTTCGTTGACTCGCCGTGACGACTGACGGTGACTACTGCGGAGTCCCGAGTTCGCAGAGGACTTCCATGCAGATCAGACGTGGTAAAGCAAAATCTCTATCCACCGTGAAACTATGCGATGGCGTCCTTTGTGAATGAAATTTTGGCTACTGCAGGTACAGTGACACTGTCTGACAGTGTGAGACCATACCGCCGGTATGGCATACCGACATACTTGTTTTAGACTTAGTCTTAGCACTGCACACAATTCACATGTGACATATATTTTACTGATATAGCCTTAGACTATGCAGAAGAGTAACCTATCTGATCATTTTTATCCCTTCTGTGGATCAAGGGTGCCGACTTCTCCCCAGGTCAAGCAGTTCTCTGGTCTGGTTTTCTGACGTCGAGTGACGAGGTTGGTGGAGCGTGACTCTGGGTTGCCCTAAGTCAGAGGAGTGCTGACATCCTGTCTGGTTGTGGGTTCTACCATTGCTGGGCGCCATTGTAAAAAAATCTGCCTACACCGAGACTTAAACCAGAGATTCTCGCACGGGGGCCAAGTGCCCAAATCATTCAAATCTTAGAGGCAATGACCGCTTGACAAGGGATTTAGAGAGGCATTATACGACTTCATGTCACACCCAGAAGTCACGTGTCTCAACAGTATCAGAAAGCCATAAAGTTTTGTTAAGTCTTGCGATGTTTTCAATCTCGGCGCCGCATTTAATGATTGCTATAGCAGCTCTTTTATTGACAGTTTTATGACCTGAGATTGGGATCATTCAAATGTGGCAGTCTGTGAATGATCACAATTGAAGGTTGGATAGCTGCCGATCACAGGTTAGCTAGCAATCGACAAGTGCTTCATGTGTGAATGGACATATTATAGTGTATGAAAGGCTCTAAAAAGATTGTGATAAGCTCCTACGATTAAATCTGTATTTTGCTCAGTTTAACTGGCTAATAATGTCCCTTTCTCGCAACTTGAGTCACTGGCAATGTGTACAAGTGCCATTTTCGAAACTGCAATTTTAGGATTGGCGAACCCTAATACACTCTGAAACATTTTCTTGAGTTGCTGATGGTTTTAATGTTGTTATTGGTAATGGAAATAGAACCATATTGTGGTAAGGATTGCTGTGAGACCGATTCTGTGAGAGCTTTGGGCTTAATTCAATTTGAACCAGCAAAAAAGGTGAAATACTGCACGTAATATTTTGTGCACGGAAACTTTGCTTTGTAATGCGCAGTGCTTTTGGGTGCACCTACCAGTTCTGTTATGCTCATCAGATTAATAGATACACCTGTTTGACTGTCACTTATTGCTTATTTGGTATGACTAAAAAGGACTACAAGAAAACTGACTCTTGAAAATTTTGTGTTTTTTGTCCTCTCCCCCCCTCACCCACCCCCCTCCACATCCTACATTCATCAGTGAATGAATTCTCATGGCTAAACATTTCACTTTAAGTGCAGTGCTTTTGCATGGTATTCTCTCAGCTGATCTGGCTTATCAGAGATCTTGAAACTTGTACTTGAAAGACTAAACCTTAAAGCATTATGAAAACCTAATTTCTTGAACTTTTTGAAGCACTTGGAATTTTTCAATTAATATTTAGATGATTAAAGTCATTTCAAGTCTAATTACGAAAATGCCAGATTACCTCAGACCTTCGTATTGCACTCTCTATATTATGTGCTACTCTAAAGTCTCGCCAATTTGTAATAAAAATAAGAATCTTTTTCATTTTCAAAGTCTCCTAACATTGTTCTGAATGCCCTCAATTTCTCAAAACAGTATGTGTTGGTGGCTATAGTATGGAACCTAAAAATAACAAAAAGAACATTCATTTGGTGTTACTTGTCTTTTTTAAAAATATAATAAATTAATTTCACATGTTTATTGTGTCTTAAATTGACAAGATTATAGCAAGTGTTTTTCCTTACAAACCTATCAAAAAGAGGCATCTAAAGCCTGAACAAACTTACACCTCGTAGGTATTTTGTTACTCGATCAATTTAATGGGTTTATTTATGACTGTGATCTGTTTTTCTCTTTCCAGGTGAACTGCAAAAGGAGGAAGTGACCAATCATCTTGGAAAACTGTCCAGCCGTATATCCCAGCTCAAGGTTGATGTCAGCGAAGTGCTCGCTAGTAAATATGACAACTTTAAACCAACCCTCACAGCTGCGACGGAACTTAACTCGCAAGTTAGCACTCTGTCGCAAGAAATGAAAACTGTCACGGACAAGATTGAAACCGAGGTACGTTAACTTACTAGTTGTTTGGCTGAGGGTTATTCGGGAACATGTGACTGCTGCTACGTAGATGTTATGGAGGACCTTAGTGACATGTCCTTACTTTTAGCAAAATATCTACAACACTATAGACTTTATCACAGTAGAAGTATCTTTTTTGTGAAAGTAGAAATTTTATTTGATTTTTGACTTGATGCCAACCTGTCACTAAGTCGGTCACATGACCGTGCTTTTTTGGAAAATTTAGCGATTAAAAAGAAAGGTATATTATAGCAAAACAACAGGATCAATAACATTGGTTTCATCTGAATCCAGTCAACCTTATCTGAGATGCGATATTTCAATTTGGCCAAAGTTGGATGTTTTTCTAAGGTCCTACAAAATCTTAAACAGTTGCAGTGATGCCTACAAGTGCATTTTCATCGTATTTGTTAAGGAATTTCGAGGAAATCACGGTAGTGTGGAATCCTCTTTTCTTTATAGACAGTTTTGACAGTTGAATCTTGAACTTTATTCTTTTGCGTCGTTTTGAGCTCCCGGGCCACAAACTGAAACACTGCACTAGCTGTGTCTCCGCTAGTGAGCCGTAGGGTTGTTAGTCAATCTTAACATCAGTGTTGTTCTCTTCCAACCATGTTCACTTCTTTCAGCGAGGTCATATTGATCTGTTCGAATGACAGATTGATTTGCACACATGGAAAACTAACTCCATCTCTCATTTGCACAGTGGTGTGTGACCACGCTGCCTATCTGAACAAAGTGAACGTGTACAGAGCTTGTTTGTCAAAAAGGTGACCAAAGACAGATTTGTTAAAAATGAACTTGTTTAGGTGTAGAACAAAATTTTGGGACTGCGTTTGTCTTGATAAGTTTCATTTTCAACTACTCAAATGCTGAACTGATGTTATTTTCCACACTTAAAAGCATGCCTTCGCAACTATGGCTCTAAACTAAGAAGTGAGTGGATGGTGACAAACAGTGGGTGTTTAGAGGGGCAAGCAACCGTTTTTAATGTTGGTAAAGTTGCAGATCCTTGGTTATCTTGCATAGACATTTCTGTGTTAATTACTGTTCCCATGAAACAATGAAACAATAGAAAAAGATATTTTGGCCCGACAAAGGACTTGCATCTTGGTTTAGCATTCACCTGCATTGAGAAAACCTGAATGACTTAGGGCTGTTCCAGTAAAATCTGTATGGGAGGGGGGGGAAGGCAACTGAAATGAAAATTTATGGGTGGTTGCATTTGATTTAAATTCAAAATGGCTGGTGGTCGTACTGCAAAAAAATAAAAATTTACAGGTCGTTGTTTCATTGGGCCATAAATGTTTGATGGTGGGTAATTTTAGTAAATTTTATAAACAATCCGCACAGAATCAAAAACTGAAACAAAAATGCAACTTGCAAAAAGCTCCGACTTTTTCACTCCCTCCGATCTCCTCATCGGCATGCCCATAACACCATTTAATCGCAGGTGCTCAAATTTCTCGATGGCTAATAACCATATATAAGAAACATATGTTTTCTTAGTAATGAATGACGTTAGTGGTGATGGAGGAACAGATAAACTCAAGCGCCTGTGCAGTCAACCACAAAAACAAAAAAAATTACGGGTGGTTGCATTTCAAACTTAAAAAAAATACAGGTGGTAGGCTGAAGAAATAAATGAAAAATATGGGTGGTGGGTGCGAAACAAAGGTGCCTTCCCCCCCCCCCCTTACACAGACTGGATGTAAGACTTGGTGTTTCCTGACAGACAATGGAAGTGAAGACAGAACTGAACCTAGATGCAGGCCCTTTGTCAGGCTGTTTACATCACTTTCTGTAATTGTTTCCTGGATTGTACATACACTTGAAACGAGTACAATAGGTGTGTGCAAGATTACCAGGTATCCGTTATTTTAATAATGTTGCATCAAAGGCGGATTCTTTGTACCTTAAAGCTATTTTTATTAGTTTGGGGGCTGGCACTTACATGAATGTGGTCAATGTCGAAAATACCTCAAAATACTGCCATTAGTTAAGGAAAAAATTTGGAAGGCATGGTTTATGGGTAGAGATCTCTAGAGCTGTATTCAAATGGATCTGGATGGCAATAGGGTGGATTGGTATTTCAAGACAATATTTTTGCGGCTCTGCAAATTTAATGGTTGTGATGGTAACTGTTATGCCTTGAATACCTTTGTGATCCATTCAAAGTGCATAATTACTAATTTCTTGTGTTGTTTATCGGACTTTTGAATTGAATGATTTGACTTTCAGCAGACACTTTGTTGTTATGCCTTGATTAGCCTTCTGAATGTTAAAGACTTTTTTCAGCAGTATAATAGCTACGACATCCAATTTGATTTACTTTTTGTATAAGATGGCCAGTTAAGGAAACCAAACAAGTCACTAAGATAACACACATTACGGACTAGTTGTTTACTGTTGAAATTTCATGGCAGGGCTCAATTTGGCCGCCTGAAGCTTGCCAATATGAACTCGCACTCTGGCGACCAATTTGGAAAAAAATAGCGCTGGACCGTTTTTGTGAAGGCTAGGACTTCTAAGTCTACAGCGCCGGTTGTTGGGTTTCCTTGTTTTGGCACGCTCATTCCATGTTGCAACCTGGGAATTTTAAGGTATTGCTAAGCGTCGAACCCTGCATGTCAATGATTTTTAAGCCTACAATGAATTGCAAAATGGCTTGCTGCAATGTGCACCTCTTAAACTAAAAATGTGTGTGTGTAGCCATACCGTCTCATTTTCAGGTTCGTAACAAATTGAATGCATCTACGACCGAATTCAGCGACCTCCACACCCAGCTCGCCGAGACCAATGGTATCGTGATCCTGGTAGAACGCCTCGTCACAATCCACGATGCCCTGCAGGCTTGTCAGAGTGCACTCGGGCAGCAACAGTTTCCCAGAGCCGCTGAACAGTTGGACCTTGTCAAAGAGAATCTGCAGATGTTGGCCAAAGCCCCTCGCTCTGGTGAGATGCAGATTTATAAAGCCCTTCACACAGAGTACAGAGTGCAGTCGGAACGGTTAATTTATGACATCAGCGAAGCTTGGAACGAGAGAGTCGAGTGGTTAGTGGGGAGTGGTAAGACGAATACGCAATTGAAAATCAAAGCAGACAATACGGAGCTGCTTGTAAACATTTTGGAGGGAATGGAAAAGGTGGGGACACTGGATGAGAAGCTGAAAAAGTTTGGTGAGAAACTACTGGAAGTCTTTATAAAACCAGTCATCACCGCAAGTGCAAAAGTAACGGCTGCGGGATCCACTATAAAAGTTGTGGTGAAAAACCAAGAGGTTGCCAGCCCTTCGGATGCGTTTTCTCATCTTGATGTGCTCTTCTCGAGCTTGAATAAGTTGTTGTTAAGTATTGAACTAAAACAGGCTGGGACAACAGCCATGGGGCGCCTGGGTGCAGTAGTGTCTGGGAGTATTCTGGAAGAGATCATTAAGGATTGCCTCGCCCCATCAGTGCCCACGAGCCATAGTGAGTTAGGTGACTACTACGATGTCATATCTGTGACAGAACACTTCAACGATGTGTTAGTAAAACTGAAATTTATCTCCCCTGACAACAGTCAGCTGTCGGATTACGTTAAAAACATCAACGTTTTGTTCGCCAACAAGAAGTGCCACGAGATCATGGAGAGAGCACGGGCGTTCATGAAGTCGGAGATTCACGACACGACGCAGATTGGGGACGAGGTGGGGACTGAATCAGGGATCGAAGCAGGGGATAGCGGAAAAGGGCAGAGAAAACCTCTGGTCCCTGGAGTAAAGACTACCAGCATGGTGTCATTCAAGCTACCACGTTGCCGGATTAGGTTGGAATTGTTTATATCGTCTTTATGTATTTTGTACTTAAGAGATTGTCCGTAATTATTTCACGTTTTCAAAAGCAAACAAAAGTGCTTTTCTGGCCTAGCATTTCCCTCAACCAGAAGTGATACCTCCAAAAATATTGATTTTTGCCGTGCTAATGATCTCTATCTGGCCATTGTTTTAAGCTTTGAACACTCTCAGCACAGCATCTGCTTGATATGCTTTTGGGAATGTTGACAGTTACTGACAAGCCAGAAATTTTGTCATGATTTTAGTCTTTTTTTCTTAAATACTTGTTTTACTTCATCACTCAAATCCTCTTCTTTGTCCAGAGCAAAGTCCTAAGCATTCTGACTACTAGATAGTCCTTTAACTTAACAGATGACCAACAGTTGTAATAATCACATATCTCTGTTTGTTAACAGTTGCTCCACCAAAACCCTAGTGGACATGGCGTACGAGACTCTGACAGAGGCTACGGTCAGCCCGCCTCAGTGTGCCGTCCAGCTGTTTTACTGTGTCCGCAACTTGTTTGAGCTATACTGCTGTGTGGTGCCCACCTATCATAAAGACAGTCTGGCTACTCTACCCCAGCTGACAGGTAAGAATCGAACTGGTGACTGTGCGGCAGATACGGTGTACAGCCAAACATTATTACAAATGTACGTTAATGGACGTTTGAAATCTGTATAATTATGTTATAGCAAGGAGTTGTTATAACAAGGGTAGATTTACAAACATTAGGTTCAAAATGTGAATTTGGGAGTTTGAACACTTATCTCTGTTAACACTCTAAACAGGGACATTGTATCGAAGTTTGACTGTAGTTAAGTGGCATTAAAATGTAATGAGAGAATTAATCCAAGCGAGGTGAAGTGTCATTTATTTGAACAACCAAATGCACAATTAACTGAATTTCAGTTCATGGTTCAGTTGCACTGTTTTCAGAAAACAGTACAACTGAACCATGAACTTTGTCTAAAATCAGTGAATATCTGACTTGCGCATCCAACTTATGCCAATTTCACGGTATATGATGTTAAAAATTCGAGTTACACTTCAACAGTTCAAAATAGATATTTTGCAATTTAAAACAAATGGTCGCATTGGATGGCTGATCCCTGCTGCCACCTGGAGCCAAGACACAAAGTTACTCTATGGCGCAGTGGGTTGTATACGGGAATATCTCAGACTTCATGAAAAAATATTTTTAACTACTCAGAGACTCACTTTAGACATATTGTAGGTTTCCAAAAACTGTGAACTCAAGAGAATGTTGCTGATCACTTTAATGGACTGTTTAACTTGTCTTCACACAACATTGGTTGGCTACAACAGTGATAGTGCTTCTGTTTGCTGTCAAGCCCATGTTAGTTCGTGTATGTTTGGGTCATTTTGTCCAGTGTATTCCAGCGCTTCACCACAACAACTGCATGTTCATCGCACATCACCTGATGACCATGGGACACCAGTTTGCACCCAAACTGAAGAGTGCCCTCATGCAGCCGGCGCCAACATTCGTCGACTTGGTGCCCAAGTTCCGACGCCTGGGCACAGAAATATTCCTGCAGCAAATGCAGAGTCAGAAGAAGACGTTACTGGAATTCTTGAAGCCTGCCAACGGTGAGAGAGGAATTTTTGGCACATAGCCAACAACATTTTAGATACTTGCTTACTAATTTAAAATGTACTTTCACATTAGAGTTCATCCGGACTAGTTTACGGTCAAACTTATTGCCAATTCGCAAAATTAGCCACCATAAACTGCTGTCATTTGCACTAGACCAGATTAAAATTCCGTTGTAATTCTGAACCATGGGAGCTGTACATTAAAAGCATTGTCTTATCGTGTGACTTGACTTACCAGTGGTCAATTCTTTGGAGGTGTTTTTTTGGATCTCCTCAATTACAAACTCCTGAGCTTTTACCAAGGCGATACGGTATATTCTGTTGTTTGGATCTCCTCAATTACAAACTCTCGAGCTTTTACCAAGGCGATACGGTATATTCTGTTTTTTGGATCTCCTCAATTACAAACTCCTGAGCTTTTACCAAGGCGATACGGTATATTCTGTTGTTTGGATCTCCTCAATTACAAACTCCTGAGCTTTTACCAAGGCGATACGGTATATTCTGTTGTTTGGGATTCAGGATTTGACATGGTTTCCAAGGATGACAACTACAGCAAGTGTGAGAAGTGTCTGAAACAGGTTCTACACCAGTTGCTGCACCTTAGTAAGATATGGAAGGACGTGCTACCTGTTAATATATACCGCAAGTCTATAGGTGAGCCCAGTGGCAGTATTTGAGCTCTATCACACCACTGATGTCTATTGCGGTGCATCAGACGTTCTCAGGCCTGATGATGGAGTACGTTGCACAAAACACCTAATTTAAAACTCACAAGAACTCGCTTATTTATCAACAGGTTGTTTATGAAAGAAGTTTTCAAATCTGCCTGTCTCTTTAAGAAAATCAATATTGAACAGTTGAGGACTGTATGACATTTTTGTAGATTTGTTTTGATAATCTATAAGCATGTGATTGTGTTGCCGTTCATCCAAAAGTACTAGCGGGTAACTATAAGTGGTGGTGTACCTCAATTCTCCATTGTGAGCAAGGCATATAAGCATGGTTTCCAAAGGTCATATTTTTTAATTTCGATTATCTGGGGTTATTCTCTGAGCAAAGAAAACGATTTTGTACATTAAAAGCATGTTTTGCATTTGGTAAAAGAAATTTTTTTCGGTGCAGCATAAATATTGTTTGAATAACGAGCATAGTTGACGGTGGCGTTTGGTTGTTTTGAAAATACGATGCATTATTTTTCTGATTTCCCAACCAGAACAAACTATGTTTTTGTTTGGCCTCATATGCCAAAAATAACTCTTGTCTAACAGACTGAAAACCCCCACACATGGAATGTAGATCAGTTTGCCCTCTGTATAAGAAATGGGCATTTCCAAAATAGATCTGGTACATGTGAAAATTGCGAGCAAGATGTCAGTATTTCTTCATCTGTTTTGCCTTAACTTTGGTGTATTCTTCAATTGGAGCATTGTTAGACTTACATTATTGTAGTCAAGGTATCTACACAGTGAAATCTTTTTCTTGCAACGTGCCTTCAAAACCAATGGTTGAACGAGGGCGCTGCAAGCAGCAATACTGCTCTGGGCTTCTTTTGGATGTCTCTTGTGATAGTATGTAATTTGATTTGACTATTATTGTGAGTACTTGCTGTTTTAGGAACGTTACTGAGCTCAGTTCTACAAAATGTTGCCAGCAGTATCATTCACCTAGACGATATCTCAGCAGACGACGCCACGCAACTGCACGCACTACTCACTATGTTACACGACCGAGCACCCGAGCTGGTCACATCTGTGGAAACAACTGGCAGCAACAACACACAAGAGAGCCCTCTGGTGTTGCTTCACTCCAGCGTGCCAAACTGGGTCAAGTTCACGGAGATCATGGTGGTTTTAAATGCCAACCTGCAGGATATTTGTGATCGTTGGTCTGACGGCAAAGGACCACTCGCTCAGGAGTGTTCACCCAATGAAGTGAAGCAGCTGATAAGGGCATTGTTTCAAAACACCGACCGGAGAGCTGCAGTGCTCGCAAAAATTAAGTAGTTGCTCTTGTATTGTTCTTTGTCAATTTGACATGTTGCATAAAAGTTAATTATTTAACAACTTCATAATTTTTAAACGCATTAAGCCAGCACATTTAGGACTCTGATGTCATTTAGACTTTGTTCCCCTTTGTCCGTAAATTATAACACGCAGTAATATTTCCATTTACATTAAGAATACCAACTCTTTCTTTTTGTGAAAGGCCAGCTCTTTCAATTTCATAACATGCTTTTGAATGAATTTAAATTACAGTTTTGACTCAATGGTTGCTGCATATTGATTTAAAGGTTGATCTGTAAAGGCTAAGCTACAGAATGCTTTTGTGCTTCGGATTATTTACATGGTAAATAAACTTGTTGTCTACCAAACTGTCGTCATTTGACTTAATATATATCTTTGATTTTTTCTACAAGACAGCTCTTCACTCACGAAGGAATTGATCTGCTGACTACTCGGTTCGGCCAGTTTTCACAGTGAAGCCAGGTCTCGTCATCCATTGCTACTTTAGTACCTTTTTGTTCTCAAAATTCATCACATTGATTATTATAATGTGAGCTAAGATTGTAGAATTTGTTGTCGGGCAAAATTTAGCAAAGATAACTAAGTAGTAAAAAATACCTCATAAGTCAAAAGCAGCACATTTTGAATGTTGTAAAACAATTGCTTTTCTACGCTGAAAATGGGGCGAGGCAAATTCTGAAATAGAATTTCCTGTTGGCAACTACACAACAGATGAGAGTGCAATGTAGGACAGTGCTCGTTTTCAACTGCAAACCAATTTTGTTATCTTACAGTTTACCATTCTTGGACTTCCACAAAACTAGTTTTGATTTGGAAATGAGTTGAAAGCTTGAATGGATTTAAATGGTTGGTATTCATTTTCACAATGTGAGGATGAAAATCTTGAACTTATTACTGAAACTGCACTGTTTTTGGATATGGTGCACATTTAGGTGCGATTCACAAGGGCCCTGTACTGGGAGGCGGTCTTGAATAAGGGGCAAAACTTGGGAACAGACCAAGCGTTGTACAACTACAATTCATGTACGTTCTGAGTAGGAAGCCCATGGACAGCGTCACATTCATGGCGTGTTCTGACCAAAGTTGTCCGTTTCCAACAATCCCCAGTCTGTTTAATCGGTGAGTTGAAAATGGGTTGGGAAGTTTGTTGTGATAAGGCCTTCAATTTCATTTAGAAAATTGATTTACTTTGTTCGGTCGGTTACACGCAAGAGGAATAAAGAGGAGCTTGTTGACTGGGTGGGTACGTATGTGAACTTTATGTACGTCTAAATTAAAAACAATATATGAACAAAAATATATTATTTAAAATAAAATTGATATACAATAACATGCTTGTAAATAATTGCGATTCACTAGTTTCACTTGTCAAAACATAAACTCTTAATGAGTGCAACAAAACGAAATAAATTGCAACCGTCCCACATTTTAATACTTACTCTTTAAAACTAATGTTGTATTTTTACACCACTCCGACTGTATAATTGTAAAATGAACATAAAAATTATTGTGTGTTAATTTTTCAAACTGTACAAACTCAAGCCCCCAAAAGTGCTTATGGATCTGTAGAACAAAGCCTAATGTTCTGACTTACAGTTCATGAAATAACCTGACAACTAAAGGCTCTGAAACGCAAGAGCAACTGAAAAATTGAATGCTTCCAATAGTTCTGCATGTTTTGCTTGTGCTTTAAACTTACTGAACTTTAAATGATACAACCACAAAAATAAAAGCAGCAAAATAACTGTGACTGCATTAAGTAAATTTTGATTAACATCACAACTCGCAGGTGGCGGATGAAAGAGGACAAAAACATGTCTTGACAAAATTCAAAATCAATCTCACCAATGAATTTTACTATTGATATTCTGATGGATTAAGGCTAAATAATGATCACACATTACCACCTGTTCAATTCCAGCGAAAGTTAATCCACACTATAAATTGTTTAGTGAACTTGCCCTACCCAATTAAAAGTGTTGCTTTGGAAAGCCTTATTTGTTACAATTTTTAGACTTCCGACAGCAACGTACGAAAACCATCCACTAAACCAGTATGCAAGTAATTAACAAATAAAATAAAACTGTCAAATCAAACTAAACTAGGTACACAAAAACTGCAATTTACACTTGGGATTTCGACGGTCTGCGAGATCTGTGAGTGGTACTTCCACTGAAAAGAACAACAATGCATCCATGTCAAGACATCTGGTTAAATTGAAATCAGTAAACTTACATTTTAAGTGCCATGAAACACCCATTCTCAACAATTATGATGGCAAAGAATGTTGATGCTAAACTCGGGCTTAAACTAATTTGTTACCAAAACTACAAGATGTTGAAAGAGCTGATAAAATGTAATTGCTTAGAACCGAACTCAAAAGTTGGACCATGTAGAACACCACATTTATGTGCTACAACCAGTTACCATGGCGGTCATCAACCAAAGGAATGAGCTGATTCCCTTCTCAGACATCAGGTGGAGTTATTGCAGTGACATGACCTTCAAGATATTGAGAAACGGGCAATATTGCAAACCATATTTTACAAACCAAATTGGTTTTGCAATTAATCCCTAATAAATGACTTGGTTTTTGTACCTGCTACGATACTTCTTATCTGCTCCATTTTTGACCGGCCAGTCGTAGTCATGGCAACTGCGTACAGGCTTCAAACGATCCATGGGCTTCAGACGGTCCAAATGTTCCAGGGAGGGCTCGCGCGTTAACACTCTTTCATTGTTGGCCATGTTTGGTGGAGATTTCTCTCGCCTTCTCTTAGCTGGTCTTGGCTCAGATGGTGACCTGAACTTATCCATACTTTCAACATCAGATGGACTCTGTTGGCGACTACTGTGGGCAGAGGTTTGCTGACTTGGGCTGCGACTACGAGACGGGCCTGAAGAGGGGGTATTTTCAGGTTGTGGTTCAAACGGGGCAGGAGTCGGAGATCGCGTAACACTTTCTTTCTTAGGCGTTGAGGAATGGGGTGGACGATTGGAAATGTCGGTGGAGGAGCGATGTCCACCATGACGATGGTGACTGTGATGGCTTCTTGACGACAGATGATGACGTTCATGCCTACGTTGGGAAGGACGAAGGTCAACGCACTCAGCAGGAGGAACAGGGTCAACCTGCACCTCGGTCTCCCGTTGATTCAGATCTTCATAAGACAGACGGTGATGACTGTGGTTCCTGTTTGAGGAACGATGGCCAAGAGATGAATTGTGCTGTTCCGCAGGATTGCCACTTCTCTTGGGAGACTTACTTGAGCGATCGCGATGTTTTGGAGGCGACCTGTGAGATCTTCTCGACAAACTTTTCTCTGAGCCGACTCTGCTGAAAACCACACAAGAAAATGCTGGATTAAGTCTATGAACTTAAGTGTAAAACAACACATTAACACAAAATATTTTCAAGGAAGCTGTACAGAGAAACAATTTTGTTAAAACAACCAAAAAATCTATATCAACAAAATTTGGCCACGCAGCTCAGTCAGTACAATACTATGTGAAATCTATCAGGTTACAGTCTCATAATCGCTCCAACTACCAGCTTATTAATGCCATGCAATGATCTGTAAAATATTGTTTAGTTTCAAGATAAAAATCTGCTACTTAGGAGTGTTTTTAATAAGTTATCCATACGTTGGCAGCTGGTGCAGGTGCAAGCCTATAAGTGTGTTTAGGTGAGCAGTGAAAAATAACAAGCAGAGACCAGAAATGCACTACATCGGAAACACACAGCGAAGTAAATGCCAGAGCAATTCTGAGCAGTTACTTGATGCAGTGCTTGGAGCAGGTCGAGTCAATTTACCAGGGGTAGAAATAATTCTATGACCATGCCTTTAAGATCCAGTCCCGTACTAACAAACATCATGCTCGGGATACAAATTTTCAATTCCATGTCCCCTATACTTGTCCCACACCTCGGAAATGCAGCGACCAATCTCAGTCCTCGGGACCATATTCTTCACACAGACCTGAAGTACGGGGCCTGTGTGCAGTTCAGGGTAGCAGAGGGATTTTAACTGTGGGTTCGGTATTCACTGGCTATGAACTAGGGTATAGAAGATCTAACTGGAATCGCAAAGCACAAGCAGCCACAGAATTATAAAATCCATCCCTTGTAAATGGATCCAACCTGTTCGGTCAGCCTTGTGTACCTGCATGAACCCTCCCCTTACGGTTAGTGCACACATCCCCCAGCCAACGAAGTTTGTATGGAGTGACTACCATAAGAAACTGGAAAAATTTACCTCCTGACAGTTTTCACCACCAAAATTTCCCTCCCCAGCAAAGTACAGTATTTCCTGAATTCTTTACCCCGTAGTAGTTTTTTGAGTCCTGGCATTACTTTGAATACGGTCAAAAATGGTCACATAGCAAATTGCCATGTTGCATGTCAAGAAAATTACTGCTAGAATATATGATAAAACAATGAGCTGCAATCAACGACTTTGAAAACACCGAGATTCCCACAACATGACGGGAAGACGTTGTGGTACATCACGTAGCGAATACTAACTAAAATATAAAAAGGAGGAAAAGCATTACCGTAATATTATGAATTTAGCTAAACATAGACACTGCTGACTCTCTAAACACGCATGTTTGAAAGGGTAATGACAAAGAACAGAGGCACAAGTGCAAGAAAGATGCATAATTAATAAAACTAACACGCTGTTAAAAATGCACACAAAACGGTGGAAGAACGTGCACACCACCTACCGAAATAAGGCCAAAATTCAACCAAAGATTCCCCACAATTCCTTCCAAACAAAACAAGAGAACCATGTATGATATTCTATAATTTGTCCACTCTTACTACCATTGGCTCCTTAACTTTATACTGCAATATAGAGTCTGCATCTTCCCGTTAAAACTGTTAGGAAGACTACACATCTAAGAATGCAACAGCTGCATTTAAAACTTGAAATGTAGAGGAGCTTCGGCTTAATGCCACTTTTGGATCCATTATCTGCATGGCCAACCAGCAAACAGGAATCACTGAATCGTCTTCTTGATGCTTTTCTCAAATAAATTCCTGGTTGTTTTTTACCACAGCACTGATATACAATGCGCGTAAATGCCAACTTGCTGTGGCTGCCATTTAAAGAAACTTTATCTTTCTCTTTAAACAAACAAGCACCACGTTAGTGCACAAACATGTCAGGCACCTTTGATAAGATTGCAAAGTGTTGAAATTAACAGCTGCTTCTCCACACTGCTCCTCAGACTACCTTGGTCAGCTGTAAAGACTCCCAAACAGCATCTGAGGACAACTTCTACGTCTTGTCATTGACCTTGCTGATGTAAACTTGAATTCCGAATTCTGCTTTCCATGTTCTTGAGTTGGTTCAGTTGCAATATCTGTCTTTCTTGTTCTCTTAACTTGAACTCTATCTTCCAGTTCAGGGACAAATTTCTTCATATTCACAATTACATCAATACAGGTTGAAATATACAATTCTTAGTTGATCATTTTATTCATCAGGTCATTCCTCACCTTGACAATAAACGGGTTCGTCTTCCTGAATCAACTTTGGGAAACTCGGTCTACTTCCCAAGTGCATAATTCCAAGGAAGGATCACAACTGGCACGCAACTATTTTAGTTCTATCAGTTCTTCTCTTGATGGCTCTCCGACACGCCAAGGACTTTTTAGAAAGCGGTTGTTTTCTATTGCCATACACTACCTGAGCATATAATTGATAGTAAGATTTACCTTGCTAAATGTTGCACTGCGGAACCCACTTAAACTTGTTTTTGAATGAATGGATCACAATGAATGTAAAAACTTTACAACATAATAGAGTAATATCACCTTCCGTGTGAACGCCTGGAATGGCGACTTGGAATCGAGACGGGCTCGCACCCTGGTGGCTTCGGCTCATTGTAGTAGACAGGTCTCGTACCAACATAGCCTGTCGCGGAGACCGAGTCGGTATTGGTCGCCATGGTTGGGTAGCTATAGTAACCTGATTGATATGAGTTGTAGTAGTTGTAGTAATCAGAGTAGGACGAGAAGGTTGATGGGTACTGCGGCAGAGCACCTAGGGGCGAGTGATACTCCAAACTGTCGTGTCTTGGTGATGTGTGCGTGTGATGCGACATTGGCGGCATATAAGGGTAGTGCGTCGGATCTTTGCTGGTGATTGGAGATCTATAACGCCGGTGGGAATCTCTTCTTGGATAGCGTTCCCTTCTCTCTACACGTCGATAGTGAGGCGAAGCAAATCGAGGGTAATCCGCAATTGAATAAGAATTCTTTGATGCTGCGCTCGGTCTTCCACGCTGATAGTCTCTTTCTCTAGCGCTGTTGTCTCTCCTTGCCATCTCTACGTGAACACGTGTTCCGCATACAGTTCTTCCATTCAACTTTCTAACAACTCTTTCAGCATCGCGATGATCGCTGAAGATAACAAACGCATACCCTGGAGGACTTCTAGATACCCAGACATCTTCGACACGGCCATACTTCGAAAACTTCTCTTCCAAATCTCTTTCCCGCACGCTGTCCAACAAATCTCCAACATAGATCTTTGCTCGCATGCCTTTCAGCTGATTGGTTAGGAACTACGTTGTACAAAGGTCAGCTGTAAACAAAATTTGAAGATAACTTCAGAAAAAGCAAATCAAAAAACAGACAGTTAGCTTGTTATCTCAAATAGCCAGGTTTTAGCTTGCAGAAAAAGACTGGGTGATGAGTGTGAGTAATTGAGAACTGTTCAGACAATTTTATCACAAACATAAATCCCTTTACTTGGAACTTCAAAAGGTGATTCCTTATATTTTCACACAAAAACAATTGCCAGTTCTATTGTTGAACTGCTGATTATCTAGCTGTACTGCAAATATAGGAAACTTTACCAAATGATGCTGCATGAAATCTGCACAGTGCAAACCAAGCCAGCAATAGCTGACTATTTTTTAAGCTTTTCATTGGACGGAAATTTTACAAAGTCTGCCATATTGTGATAGTGAATAGGTGATATTTTTGTACTCAGTGAGAGTCACTGCAACGATATGAAATAATTCTGTGTAAAGTGAATTATTTGAACTTAGCATAGTAAGTAGAGGCAGCCCAAGATTTTAGTATTGCCTGTGGTTTATGGCAACATAGATCATAGTCTGTAATTGCAATAAGGCTACAGTCAAGTGACCTAAATATCGAACGTTTTGGCACATTTTGCATTATATTTAATTGAAAATACTACGGATTGTTGTAAATTCTTTGCTGAAATAAAGAATTACCTTTATAGAATTGTTGTGTTACTATATCTTGTCACCGAAAGCCACATTTATGTTCCGACTGAACTTTAAAAAACACAACAAGCATACCTTCGGAGAACCTAAATATCGGACACCATGTTTCCCCATACGCCACACCGCGGAAAACTGACTAACCACGTAATGGCCGCGGGCACCTTGTAGCCAAATTTCAGCTCGAGTGTTTTGACATATATGCTGCTAGAACACAGGTCCATTCGCAACAAAATTATCCATAAAATGAAATCTGATGACGGCGCCAAGTCATTTCGATGAATTAGTACAGACGACTAAAGCACGTGCAAACTCACTACAGTTTTTATTATCACTTTGGCTTCTTGATATGACACCCGCACGTGCGCGGTCAGGGTTTGACTTGAGTTTAAAAACAAATGAAAAAATGGAACAGTAACATATTGTCAGTTCAATGAGAAAGTTTCATTGTGGAAAAGGATTTTATTTTCAACTTTACAACCGATTTATGCGATCGTACATTTTAGGCCGACTTGGGGGTCTAAATTGCACCCTCTCTCGGTGAAATCAAAACGAGGCAACGCTGTAAAAAACAAGACGGTGCCGGAAATTGAATGCATTACAACGGATCAACAATTGGTGTCATTTAATTCTCAGATTATGCTTCAAGTAAGATTTTTTGAAATGTCCGATATTTAGGTTCCCTCCGATAATTAGGTACACTATGTGTAGGCATTCACAAATTCTCCCAAAGGCAAAATCCTTAGAAAATTTAGTAAAAGAGAAATATTGCATCGCTGCAAGTGTAAACTTTGGGTGACCTTTTCAGGTATATGTGCACTTTCCAGACTCAATATGTCGATTCAATCATACAACAGTGCTCAACGCCACGGCTGTGCAATGAGTGGACAAGAGACGCGCAATCGAAAGAGTGAAATAGGATCATTTACGAGCAGAAGAAATATTTAAATTCGCGTTGCGTCATGCTGAGAAGTTTAAAATGAAATCTAAAAGTTCTAATGAAAAGGTTGATAAGAAAAATCGACTAAAATAAAAGAAAATTACATCCACAAAAGTTTCAAAACAAACCTTCACAACTATTGTGCCCGGGCAATAAGAACTTAGCTGGAGTTTGAGCATCTTGATCTCCGAGTTGAAATAGCAATATTTTTAAATTTGACTGAAATGAGTGATGAAATTTATTAAGATATTGGATTATTTGATGGATTGTTTAATCTCGTCCAAACTTTGAACAACTAGCTACTTTTGAATAAGCTAGTCCTTACCACACCACAAGCATCAACAGGGTGAAGACGAAGATGGTTTGTGAAAAATGTTTGTAAAGTTTTCAAAATTTTCTCTCGTGTTTTGATTTGCCAAATGCAATTTTCCAAATTAGTTGCTCTGTGTCTGTCGTGAATTGTTGCTGTTTTTTTCAGCTTGCTTGCTTACTAGCGCCTAGGCTACTGTTACAACTTACGCAGGGCTGTTCCGAGTGCCTGAGTCGAAAATGTCCGCTCAAAAACGAATACGGATTTGAGTGTGTAAGTGGCGACCAGAAAGAAGAAACACTCTTATGAGCAATTCCAATTTTCTTCTTGTAGACACTGGTGCCCTAAAGTCGTGAATATAATCATAAAAAGCAGCTGATTGTCATACTACGCAATGTCCGTTAGCAACTGCTCATGCGATGTCATGGACATATATCAGCCTTCACAAATAATTGTGTTTTGCCAATCTTAACCCTTGTTTGTCTCTGTAAGCAGATTTTTGAAACAGTCGCTGATATCGCCGACCATTTTGAACGAGGCCCTAAAAGTTGTGGCCGTTTTGTTGAGACGGAAATGCACGAAGTAAGACCACACAAATCAACTACCAGTGCTTACAGTTACTCTAGACGACATTAAAATGCATTGCATTGTTTATTAATTCAGTTTAAATTGAAATAAATTGTTGTGTGTTTTGTACTCAACTTCGATGTGTACAGACGTTTTCATTGAGGTTGTTTACGTAAAACGCCAAGAACCCAGCATCAATTATCTCTCTGTATTTTATTGCTTTGGCCTTACAAAACTTGATCGACCCTGGAACACTTTGATACATTGTTCAAGTCAACCCTGAAGCCCCTGTTACAGAAAATCTGAACGATGTTAAGTTTCGAAAATATATTCTGAAAATGCACAAAAAAGTGGATTAGTGAAATATGCTGTTTTAAGATACATTTGTAAAAAGAAGCCATCCACTCACTGTTTATTTTAATATTGTGAATATCAACACGTCCAGCCATTCGTTTGACGCTCCTAAGCAGATGAACGCTGGAAACTTCAATGTTAGATGTCGCGGGACTGCGCAGAAGCGGAAATAAGATCGTTTACGACTTTAGGGCACTCACGACTTTAGGACCTCCGACAGTATTTTTAAAATTCTCCATTCATATGTTCCATCATTTCACTCACACTGTAGAGTCTCCATTGGAGGTCCAGTTGTCAGTATGGTCATCACCTTGACAGGGCCACAGTCTCTACTTACCATGTAATTATTTCCAACTGGGCCCACCTTGAAAATCAGTGTATTCACTGAAGTGGTCACCCAGTCTTTTAAAGAAGTTTAAATCAGTAAATTAGTAAACGTCGTGACAAAACACAAAAAGGAAGAAGTTCATAATTTTGTCTGCATTATACCCAATCTATTATTCACAGCTAAATGTTTCCTTTCACATTGTTTAAATAGTTCATATATCAATTTAAGAGTAAATTGGTTGAGCACCCTCATAATTACTGGGTGTTTGCCTGCCTGCCTTTGGCGATGTACTGCTTATCTGTATGACTGGACATCAAAACATAGCTAGGAATTGATGTAGGTAAAAATTGTCAATTTAAGCAAAACTCGTCTTTTCAGTTCACTGAACCTCGAGGTTGCTACTAGTATTCGTCTCACTCGTCAACAATTTCACATTTGGCCCATCTTCTAAAATACTTCCGGCCATGGCAGTGTAAAAGTTTCTGAGCTAGCGTCATCAGTGACGGCATCGCCTTAGGTGTCGGCTATTCTTGATTAGTGGTCATTGCCTCACTTTCGGCTGTAGTGTTGGCCTCAGTGCACTAATGTAGTCCGTGACTTTATTGCTGAACAAAGTCACCTGCACTGTCATCAATGGTGTTGCCATTGCTGTTGATGGCACTCTCAGCCTCATCGCCAAAAGTTTACTTTTGTTGATGTTGTTGTTGACATTTGCGTCTTCGTCATTGTCTGTTTTGGTTGATTGCGATGTTAGCGCTGATGATGTTGTTGACATCGGCGTTGTCGTAAAGTTGCTGTGAACGATGAATATTTAACTCGCGTATGTTTTTCAGGTCAGAAAAAGCTTGGTAAAGTGGTCACGCCAGATCCTTGGAAGTCTGGGGCCAGAAATGTGACAGGTATGTGTAAGCAATCATTCAGCATTCATGAGTCATTTGAACAGGTGCTGTTTCCCATTTGGTGCCTACAAAAGGGTTCACTTTATTTGCAGTTCAAAACTCTATAGAATACTCTTCTCATACTGTTTCAGTTTAGCAGATTTACAGAAAGCTTTCCTCGAAATTTCTGCAAAATGTTTAGACTGATGAAATTAACCAAGTAGTAAATTAAATACTAAAGTTCTGTTTCTTGAACAATGTTTTAAGAAAGGTGACTTTTCTTTGCAAGATTTCTACAAATGGGTCCTTTTTGAGTCCACTCTTTAAATTAGTGAGTATCCTAATTTCCCACTTCCGCACCATAAAAGATAGTCAAGTACACCTCCTCTTCCGCCCCCTCCCCTCCCCTGCCGTAATTTTCCCAAGTTCATGTCCACCAAGGAGAGTTCAAATCATTCTTTCTGATATCAGTGGGTGTCTCAAAATATTATCGAATATGTATCGGAATATCAGCACTGTGACAGGAAATTTTGTTTTTTTCCGGAAATTTCAAAGTTTCTTTTGCGAGACATAGAAGCTAGGAAAAATGCTACAGTTGACTCTTATGGCAGAGAAACAACGAATGGATTTTTCTTATAATGACTGCACAGCTGACTCTCTGACAGCCTTGCCATGCTCCACATAATGAACACGTCTCACTCTACCAACTGCGTCATGTGTTCAAGACTGAGCCTGGTGATTTAACAAAAGAAAGATTGATATCAGGCCTCTGTGGTCTGGAATACAGACTAAATTGGAATTAGTTGTAATGCAGCTTTGCTGTAACTTGTAATATCTGTCTGACTTCTCATTGACTAGGGAGGGGTCGGTTTTCATGAACAGTCAGAAAATTCTGGAAAATGACAGTTTCTACAGTTAGTAAAAATAAGAAAGTAACATTAAGGCAAAACTCTTGCAAAAATTTCTTTACTCAAATTCACTATATTGAGACATTTCACATAGTTATTCAGCATATTTATTATATGGATGCTTTAATTCACTTTTTGTGGGGATTTAATGAGAGCTGTTCTGCTGAAAGTGAATGGATGATGCAAAGAGTATGAACGGGCGTTAGAAACTGTTGAAAATTGTCATCCATCGTCTAATAACTTTGTTAGCTGGTGTTTTTTTATTTCTTTTTGGTACTTGTCCATGCTGTTTAAAATTGTAGACAATGGAGGGAGGAAGGTTGGTGAGAACAAGGCGCTAACTGGTAAAAAAAGCAGGTTCTCTCCGTACGACTCATTTCAAAAGTGCAGGATTTGTAAGTCACATGTTCATCAGAAGGGATCACATTATTGCCAAGGTAAGATTCACGGCAATATAATTCTATTCTTTAAAAGGATACCAAACCCTGTTTTGATGATTTCCACCTAACCTCATTTTGTCATCTAATCTGCTAATGCACCATTGGCATCAATCTTGGAAGTTAAAGACCAGAATCAACTAAAAACTCATGCTCCCTATGTCACAGACTGGACATTACGGTTCTTGGTGGGTGGTCTTGTCCCACTTGTCATGTAACTCGCTAGAAGCTTAGGTCACCGTTGCCCATTTGCCAGACTTTGAAAGGAGTTTTCAGAGTTTCCTCCAAGCGTTTAAGGGTTGTCGAAGGTTACAGAGCATTATTTTGTTTCAGAGAACTGGGTGGGAAAGTCATTTTTGGTATGTGTTAATAGGCCAAAACCAGATTTGGTTTCCTTTTAATTGGCTGTTTTAACAGGTTTGTAAGGTATTGTGTTATCTTTTTAGTAGGAAGATTCAAAAATATCAATTCTTTTGTTACAGACTATTGATTTTCCGTGTTATTTAAAAAATATTTCATGCAGAAATTCAGTAATTCACTAAAATGTTCCCCAATTTGAAATGTGCAATTTTCGTTACAGTTGTGATGTCAGAAATTTTCTTTATGTTTTACACAAGAGTGATCGTTGTCATGTTGATAGTGAAATTTTTGTAACAGTATGTACTTGCATGCAATGTGCCAGTCAGAGTACAATGAAGTAACCACTTGGGGTCATGCAGAGTAGTGTCCCAAGAGAACATTTTAGACCCTGTAATGATACACAAAATGAAGTTAATCTACGATAAAAGTTCTCCAATTTGGGACAGTTTCTAAAATTTTGAACACGAAAATTTAAGCAAAAATTAAATTTTCTTGATTCTGTCGATTGGGACATGGACGATTCTGTCGTTCATCATCATTTCTCAAGTTTTTGACACTGCAATCAGTGTATCAAAATAATCTGAAAATAAACTTGGCAGATCACAAAATCACCAAAAATAGCTGCCAAGTACGCAACTTGCATGCATCCTTGTATTGTTTAACATGGAGGAGAATGATCATTTGTCAATGATTATAATTCTTGAAGTTGGTGCAAGTTTTGACCTTGAGCAAAACAATTAATTTTTCACTGCAGTTCCAAACTAGAGAATAATTATTGTTGATACAGTTTGCTGTAAATATAAGTGAATAAGAATGGAGTGTGTGACGTCACCACACTAAGGTAGTCCTGGAGATTCAGTCATCTTAGTTCTAATTCTCTCCACTTCCTATTGGAAATTATAGCCACGGCAAAAGTTATAATTGGAAATTCACTAACTTGCTGTGATCTGCTTTAAAAAATGTACCGGCCAATATCCTAGTCTGTATGGTTCACAGATGCTGTGACATGAGCATGGATATAAATTTGTTTTCTAATTTTTCCAGTTCGAACAAATTTTGTATCGCCAGTGAATTGGTTACCGCCATATTACTTGTGTTCAATTAGGAATAGTTGCTGAGGGTGTCATGTCATCACTTTCTGTATTATTCGTGTTAATATTTAATACCCGGTTTGTATGAATTTTGCTAGAGCTTCCTAGATGCTCAAAAGTACCAACAAAATGTCATTTCACAGGTTTTACTCAATCTCTCTCTTTTAGGTTGCGCATACAAAAAGGGAATTTGCGCAATGTGTGGCAAGAAAGTGATAGACACAAAGAACTATAGACAAACATCTGTGTAAAACTTCGCACTGTGAGTGCTGATGATAGGACCTGACCTTTGAGGAAGAGAACGGTCCACTGTGCACATGGGAAATGTTGAATTTTACCATATCCGGATGCAAGTGGTGGGTATCTGCTACAGCTGTACCAAGTGAGTTTGGTAGGCAAAAGTTGTCTGCGGGGCTCGCAACCTGTTCGCTCTCGGTCCAGCCATTTGGTTGTGAAACTTTCAGCATATTCAAGCTTAGAAGTAATGTGTTTTGAAAGAATAGTAGAAGAAGTCGCGATTTTAAACAGGAAATTGTAATGGCATTGGGCCTTTTAAAACGTTTGTTTTGGCTCTCACTTAAATCAACTATGTTTGATATTGTATATTAGTACAACACATATTTTTTACCATGAACTTCCTTTGGCATGTAGTTTGTTAGACTCATTGTCAAGTTTTCCAAGTTCTAGCTTATAGAAAAACATCTCTGCAAATGTAGCCACGATTTACTTGTTTAAAGTTCAACCAGAGATGGACTACATCAGTTTCACTAAATCAGTTGAATTGTGATCTCGCTAATGATATTTTCACCAAATTGGTGTTTTGTCAGCAAAGTCTTTGCGTAAGTCTGTCAACAAACAATAATTGTATTATGATAAATTTTGGTGACATTCGTGGAAAGTTCTATGACTAATCCACATTCATTTGTTTGCTTTTATGAACATTGCCAAACTTGTTGGAAAATCAAAGAAACCAGACTTCCTTACTTTTATTATTGGAAATTAGGGTAGTTTGTTTGTCGCAGTGAATTGGTCTTTATGGTATGTTTGGTGGTTTGCAAGGAAGGAGCAAGTTTTAAAAGTTTGGTATGTTATAACAAGATATTCAGTTATGTGTAAAAAATGAATAACTAAATAAAGCTAATTAGTAACAATTACAATTACACACACTTTATTCGTTAAATATTATGTGAATAGTATACAGTTAAATTGTTAAGATTAATAAAACCAAGAAAAACACTCAATAATTTTCAGGCAAAGTTTGCAATAACTGAGTTTAGGCTATTTTCACTACAACGCTGTTACAGAAGCAACACAGCTATCAAGCAACGCTTCATCAAAGAAATGAATCCTTGTTTTAGACCGCTTACCTCTGGTAGCCTGTGCCCAGGGTTTAAAGTTTTCCACTCGAAATTGAACTGAATAATTGTTTGGATTTTCTATTCTAGTTTTATGTGAACTGAGATAAGTGTCTGTTATTCTACATTGATAACTACCTAATCCTTGTTTGCTTTTGGTGACCCCGGCATTGAGTTTAAAACTCACGGTTCTAGTTCGAATTTAGGTGCCATCAAGTGCAAACTTGGAGTATAAACTGACATGCATGAACCATAATTAGTGGACCACAGACTAACAGAGTTTTCACAAAGTAGAATGGAAAATGTGGAGAACAAATTTGAGTTGGACCCCTGCCCCAGGTCTCGATGTGAGACCATACTGGTGCATAAAATGATCATAGTGAGGAACAAACTTCTTCAAGTCTAGTCTTGATCAAGAACAGAAGTCACCTCTAATTTTATTAAGGAATAAGTTGACACTAAGTTTATACAGGCAAGTGGTCTAAATCCAAACAGTTGGAATTGCATTATTGTTGTTGTGCTTTCTGTTACTCATATTCAAGTAGCTGTGATTTCTGTGCAGTTTCCGTGATCGGGTGGTCCACAATCTTGGAGAAGTTCAGTAGTGCGCATTGGGCAGGTGTAGTGGCTTCTGGGAGTTCTGTGGTAATTCAACTGGAGTTGTTCCTATGCAAGCGCCAGTGTGAACGTGGGTTATTCTGGAACAGTTTGACACCAGTTTGGTCTTCCTTAGAATGTAGTGAAGAATGCAGGCCAACGCCTCCTAGCCCACCATGGTGTAAAGATAAAAAGAACTAATAAACAGGAGTAACTCTGGTATGTCTGGTCTATCGGCACTTAGGAGGCTCCAGTACAATTGAACAAATAACTTGTAATTTTGTGAAATCAAAGTTTTTGGTTTATCCCTCTCATTGCTATTCAAATTTAATTTGAGGTCAAAAGGTTATGGTTGGATTTATTCTACTTAGTCTTTATGGTGAGCAAAACAAATACAAAAACTGAATAAAGTCTGTAAAAAGTGGAAATACTCCTTAAAATACCATGACCTCCGTGAGGCCTTGTTTTTTCTCATGACAAAGAAAACACGATGGGAATCAAAATAAAGCATCAATGAGAAAATAACAGTGTAATTTTTATGCACAAGCCAAAATGCTAAAATTTGAGGTACTGGAACTGAAGAGGGCAGAAACGTTTCTTTACATTTGAAATTAAAGCTGTTAAAATGCAAAACTTACGTCATGCATCGAAGTAAATTAATGTGATTTCAAAAGGATTCCTATGAGTTATTTTATTAGTGGTGGCTTTGTTGTAACCACTTTGTTTAGGCGGCTGACTCTGGAAAAAGTCGATTAGGTGATGACCCCCTATTTTTTAGGGAAGACTAAAATACAAGATATTAAAATCAATAGTAAAATTAAAACTATGTTGAACCCACTTAAAACAGGTATTTCGGACTGGGAACAGTGAAGGTTTTTGCCATACAAGTGAGGAGATATTTTAGAATTTGTATAGGTGTTGAGAAGCCATATTTGTGAAATTATTTTCACGCTTTGCTCATGGTTAAGTATAAAGATTAGGGAAGGTGCTTTCACCTTTTGTCAAGTTTCTTTTTCTCTTTTCCCTGGGTGTGTGAATGCAGTGTATAAAATGGGATCAAGTTGATAAAGCATTGGCCTGTATACTTGGGATTTAGACAGGTCCGTCCGGCAAATCACTTTATACTTTGACTGAATTTCATTTTCGTTCATCTGGCAACGGGTATATCATAACTTGACGGATACCGAGACGCTTTGGCTTCCAAAGCATTTTTGATTTATGTACCTGGTTGCTTCACGAGTGGCTACAATGTGAAGTAAATTTTACGAACAACTACCTGGACATCACCATGGCGAGATCCAATTACTGCAATGTCTGGTAATTTCAGTGTGACTGAAGACAAACAACTGTGTCCATAGGAAATAGTGACTGACCTGGGCTGTGTTTCATGAAACTATTCAAAGTTTAGTCTTAACGAAGACCGAAATAATGCTATCATTCCATCACATGCCACGGTGCGCTTGCTGAACAATGCTGTTGACGTCATGCCAACAATGAATATTGAGACTTAAACTTTTAAACGGAGCCATGCAAGGTTTGGTTGTTGATTTCCTGTACCGGATACAAGTTGCTTTCTTGTGGTGTGCCCGCCATTGCGCCCACCTGATTTTTATTGGAACCCGATCATGAAAACAATTTTTACTAGCTATTGTCCAGTCTTTGTATGTACACTGCAGTAGCTATGTTGACCTATGTATCTGTATGTTGTGCCGTGTGGCTCGTGCGGGGTTGCTATTGCAGGAGTACCGTCAGTCGTTGTGACAAGTAGGCCTACGTTTAACTGCATGTACTTTGACTCAAAGATATTTTTACAACATTTAATTTTTTGGCAATAGTCTCTTCACGTCACATCGTCAGTTGTCTGTCCTTTGCTCGTCTCTCCGTGTAAAATTCTAAATTCTTCAGTATCGTTTATGACGCATGTTACAAGGTGATCCCTCAGAGCATCGTTCATCCGAGTACAACTTTTCTGCCATTGGTTCACTTGGTATTTCAGTACCGTATTTTCTGACCTCAGCTTGTTGTTATCCTGAAAGAAAAAGATCATAATTAGTTGCAGACCGAAAGTTACTTGATGTAGTGTCCCGGTACTTTACGTCTTAGAATTCCGCCTTTTTACAAATAGTTCAAATACATCACCATTCACTTTATAGCGGTATCCATTGCCATTGCCTTTAATTTGTGGTTATTTTTCCCAGTTACGTACACCTTAGTTTTATACTATCATGCGCCAACAAGTAAGGATCGACATCACGATCGTTTGTTGTATATGGGAAGCAGAAGGAGTGGCCGTCGTTAATGATGTCTTTTCTTTGTACAGATTTTGGACAAAAACTTAAGCTAGCTAATTTGCAGCCGGGCAAAAGCTGTTGCCCGACCGGCCGATAATCTACGGTTGGTAGCGACCTGCGCCTGAAGTGACTGGCGGCCGAAGTGAAAAGTGCTTGTCGGACAAACTCGTTCTCACAAATGTTCCCCAATTCGAAGGTAGTACAAGGTCATTTCGCAACCCCTGGAAAAATCTTGTACTAATCCCCCGCTACCTGGCAATCAACACTGATGCCAGGTGTGACGCAGTAATTAAGCACGTTTGTCTTTACTTTACGGGGCCATGCACTCGATACGTTGAGTAGTAATATGACACTTTTTTAATTTGGGTTTCGAAAGTGCCGTTCCTCAAGAAACGACTCTGTCTCGTGCACGTTGGCAACGCGCGCTGGGTTCACTTAATCTGTGCGCCTATGTTCTAGAAATGTTTCGACAGCTTACAATTAACATAACCTCTATAGTTAACAAAGGATGCAATAAAATATTCGGTGGGTATTTGATTGTTTGTTTGACCTGGTGTGCAGCTGGAAAAAAGGATAATCTTAACCCATTTCGAGGGTGAACTCGAAAAAGGGATCCATTTGTAAGAGAGTTTCCATGAAAATGACACTCTAAGTTTTTATCGCATAGACCCTGAACTGTTTTCTAAAGATTCTTGGAAAGGAGATCTGAAGAGAATGTAACTTTTAAAAATGATGGCATTATTAAGAGATATTCTGTTGATTGGAGAGGGAATTTTTTGTTAAGTTTGGAACTGCAAAATGAACCGTTTGTAGTCCCTTATCTTTCAAAAGGCACCCCTTTGTTGGGACTTTTGTCGGAAAAGACAACCGACCTTTCTTATGGAAACAGGTTATGAAAAAGTCACCTTTCTTAGCGCCACGTCCCGTATGGCTACTGAGAGTACGTCTCCCCCGGGAACGAAACATTTCAAAATTTGCCTTGTTGGTTAGTGGTGTTGATGTACAGACTAGGCTTATGCTTGCGTTGTTTCGCTTTTTTTTTACTTGTGCCTTCTTTTATAGAGAAAAATTATCAGACTAGGGTGAAGGTCACTAGACAACCGATGAAAGAGGTGGGCCAAAATGGGAATTGCGGATTTTCAGATGAAATGGACGTACCCAGAAATTCGAGGGGCAGAAGAGAAATGTGCCGGATGGACAGGGAGTTAACGGACCATTTATTCATTTTACGATCTCCGGTAGCGTTACCGAATGTCATTATGGGGCCCGTGTAAAACACTAAAATCCTACTGAAGACTTTGTAAGACCGCACGGAAAAGTGAAAAATAAATTCAGATCTTAAAAATGTGTGATGTGCGTTGGACCCTTGGTAGACACATTTCCTGTAGAATTGCTTATGATATGCACTTCAAAATCTCCAGCCATAAGCACCGCTAACAGCCGTGGCGCCGGCTACTTTCTCTACTCCGTTCCCGTTTTTGTCCGTTCTTTCCGTTATTGGGTACGTCCCGGCTCCCCTTGCGGCGATGGTGCGTCCTCGGCAGATCATGCCAAAGTCCGTTCTTCGCATTGAATGATAAAGCTTCGTTGTGGCTGAGCTATACTCTTTTGGGAACTACTTACGCTTTTTATACGACGTAATTTTAGCGGTTTCAACCTAGACTGTCGACACCCTCTTGACAGACTTTTCACGGTGAGAAAAAAACGTGCACTAGAAACTGAAGGATTACGAATGCGAAAGGAAGTGAAAGTGGGGGGTGGGGTAATTTAAACTCTTTATGACGGCGCATGCGCGCACCCAGCCTTTAATGTGGGGGGGCTCGAATTTCTGGCGATGTGGACCTTTTGCTGACAAAAAAGCGGGAGGGCTAAAAAAAACGGAGTACCACCTTCACTGTGCGTCTGTGAATTTTTCAGTGGACTTTTGTCTCGTTTTCTTGGACTTTTTGTTTCTCTTAGGCGGACCTTTTTGCCCATTTCGCCAAATGGGAGTTCGTTCGAGCCCGCGAGCCCACCTGGGTGCGCGCATGCGGCGTGTGCTTAATAAGCAGCATTCGTTTCTTCGTTAGCGCTATTCTTTGGATGGACATTGCGCCACAACAGCTTGCGGACTTTACGTTGCATTCCTTAACTGTTGTACTCGTTGAAGTCCTTTTGAGTTAGGCTCAAACATGTATTTTCTCGAGGCTGTTTCTTCCATGCGGTCTGACTAGTTGTGGCCTCGTGCCGTGGTCCGCACAGTTTCTCACAGATGCGATCAAAGTTGCAGTTTTGGGCTCTTTGACAAATCAGTTGGTATGTCAGTGTTCTTTTATTATATTTTTTTATTTAATTTTTTTTTCAGTGTTTTTGACTAGTACTTTGGTCTTCGGTGGCCAATCTGGTGAACTTCTCTTATATAAAACTTACCCGACTGAGTTCGCTGGATTTGGAAAATGAGAATTAGCGACTGGCATACGCTTTTGTGTTTCTGCCGTGTGTGGTGCCAGTGTAACGTAAAAAACAAACAAAAAACAAATGACTTCTTCATCTTCTTAAATTATTTTTGTGTATTGAAACTTTTAGTTTCACTTTGTCGAGTCATTGCCCTCCTCCCGTTATACCTCTATTAGTTGTTGAATTCGCTGCCCCTTCCTCTCGTGATATCGCTTCGATGCCAGCCGACCTCTTTCTCGTTTTGATTTTTCCTTGTCCTCGGAATCTGTTGTCTCGGCTTCATTACTCATCAATTTTTCGCGATGAATTTCCAAGCGTGAGCACGGTACAGTCAAAAAATGAGTTGAAATTTCTTCGAAATTGGTGGTGAGCAGCTGCGCGGGATGGTACGTGATCAATAAAGCTGCCGGGAAATTCCTACTACCACTCACAATAGTGGATTGGGAATTTTGGGTTTTTCCAATTTTGAGCGCCACCTCTCAGTCGACAAATGTACGCTGTCAGTTAAAAGTGCTGGCTTCGAGTATGTTACCAAGAAGCGTCGATTACATGGCCAGTGACTGCACTCATATCCAGAACACACTGTTCTTCGTTCTGCTAACGCAAATCGATCAGTGATTGTGGTTTGGCAGAATAATGAGCAAGTTGCAGCTTGCCGGTATCATGCACGGTTGTCTTCACAAATGGCAACAGATGTCGCTGTCGATAGATGCTTCAACAGCCGCATCTAATAACACAATATGAGCACCTTCGTACTGGTCACAAATGGCGTAGGTTCTGATCTGCACCTGAAACTCATGTTGAAACCTGCTCATCACTGTTTCAAGTAAAGCATTGCCCCTCGCTTTTAGTGAAGCTTCACAGCGTACCTAAGGTAGTTTTTTTTAACAATATGGCTCTTTCGGAGCGACCATTCAGACGCCCGTCCATGACCGGCGTTTAATTGAACTTCATTTGCTGGGGCAAGTGGGATACAGTCAACCACCTCAGTGGACTGCTGAAGTTGTAAAATTGGAAATTATCCCGCACTATTTTTACAGTTCATATCACTGAGGTGACTTTTTAAAAAATCACTGCCTCAAAAAATCTCCAAACGCAAACCAGGGCCCTGCGGAGCTCTCACTTTTGGTCCTATCGAACTCGAAAAAGTTGTTTGACATTTTCTATTCTACTTTCGTGCAAACTCAAGATGAGTGTCAATATTTTGAGTACGAATACATCATGGATTTGATGGATGAATTTCTAATCCTAGTGGCTCTTAATGAACATTAACATTTAGAAAGATGACAAAGAAACTGGCACCGAGTGGGCGTGCATGGTTTCCTTGAGCGACCGGATTGCCGGGACTTGAGTGTGAGATTTGTTAGACGCTGCATTTCGTCATGTTTGTCATCGACTGTGTTAGACCTGTCACTTGCGTAAAATGGTCCCGTAATATTCCTTACAGTGATTTGATTCTATTTCGGTTACCCGACCAACAGGAATACCAAGTCTATCAGTGCGGCGAAATTTAAAATTAGCGCGTAATAAATTATTTCTATGTAAACAACGATATATTGATCGACGTTTTGGTTTATTGTCTCTAAACTATTCTCAAGACAAACGACCAAAGTTCACAGTATTCCAATGGTTTAGAGACAATAAACCGAATTGTCGATCAATATGTCGTTGTTTACATGTGCGCTGATTTGAAAGTTCGTACTCGGCCAAAACAAATGTGATCCATGCGCGCACAGCCTTCAATATGTGGGGTCTCGAATTCCTAACTTTGTGAACCTTTTCGTAACAAAAATTGGGCGGACTAAAAAAAACGGTAGCACCACTGTGAACTGCGCATTGCGCATGCTTAATGTATACTAAATATACAGCTTTGCGCCGATGTGGGTAAAAAAAACTGACCAGATAAAATATGACACAAAAATTAGTGTCATTAAAACCTACACGCATATTTGAGTAAGTAAAATTATTTTCTGGTTTTGGAAAAATTGGCGTTCTACCTTTATTCTGCTGCTAAAGTTGTGGAGCGATCTTCTGCGTTGGCTTTCGGCGCCATGAAATATATTCCGTCACCTATTGGCCAGTTTCTTTTTTCTCCGATTCTTCAATCAACTGTTGTTCTTTCACGAGGTTGCGTACACGTCACAACAAATTACCGGAACTGGTTTCACTTCATTATAAGTTTTTAGAATTTTGATACCAGCAAATCGAATTTCAGAAGAAATTTTGCTGCTGCCAAGCTATCATCATCTCCCGAGAGATGTCGCATATTAGGAAATGGCGCGTGCGCGTGTCACGAGCGAATTGGTTTCGAAACCACGAAATAACTTTTCTTTGTTAGAAAAGGCGGAGGATTACGCAAGAAAATGACGTTAATTAAATTACTTTTCACTTAAACTGCTGTAACCGACAAGGTGAGTGTCGGTTGATTCCAAGATTTTGCATGCACCTCGTCCGGTGATCAGCATTATACAGTATGTTGATACAAGTTTCAGGGCGAGGTGACGAGCAGAACTACCCTGGCTGTGTGCAGTTTCGGGGTCTACGGTAGCCTTGGTACAAAGCTGTATATAAATATACAGCTTTGCACTGATGTGGGTAAAAAAAAGTGGTAAGATAAAATCTGACACAAAATTAGTATCATTAAAAACTACAGTCTTCTTTGAGTAAACTGAATTATTTAACGGTGTTGGAAAAAAAGGCGTTCTACCGTTATTCTGCTGCTAAAGTTGTGGAGCGATCTTTAGCGACGGCTTTCGGCGCCATGAAATATTGCGTCACCTATTGGCTAGTTTCTTTTTTCGCCGATTCTTCAATCAACTGTTATCCTTTCACGAGGTTGCGTAACAAATTATCGGAACTGGTTTCACTTCATTATAAGTTTTTAGAATTTTGATTCCGAAAAACCGAATTTCAGAAGAAATTTTGCTGCTGCCAAGCTCATATCATCATCTCCTGAGAGATGTCGCAAAAATTAGGAAATGGCGCGTGCGTGTGACACGAGCGCACTGTTTTCCAAACGACGACATACTTTTCAATTTTTAGAAAAGGCGGAGAGCTTCGCAAGAAAATGACGTTTATCGCATTGTTTTTCACTTAAACGGCTGTAACGGGCAAGGTGAGTGTCGGTTGATTACCATATTTTTCATGCACCCCCGTCCGGTCTTAAGCTTTACATGTTGATACAAGTTTCGCGGCGAGGTGACTAGCAGAACTACCCTGGCTGTGTGGAATTTCGGGGTCTACGGAAGAAATGCACACAGTGGTACCTAGCTTTATTTTGACGACAATCTTCATACAGCTAGCTGGCTGGCTAGGTCTACGGAAGAAAAACACTCAGTGGTACCTAGCTGTATTTTGACCGTAGTCTTCTTACAGCTATCTGGCTGGCTATGAAAATCGGTGCCATGTCAAAATGCGCAAAAAATGAGGCAAACCTTCCTATTCCTATGTGAATTGATCAAAGCATTGCTTTTAAGTAAACATGGACCGAAGTATTAAATAATTAATCAACAATTGATGATGCTCGTGACAACGACGGAAAAAATCACGAGAGGCATTCAGTTTCACGAGCACTGTCGCGTGCCACGAATTAGAAGCATATCTGACGCAATCCTTTCCAGAAAGTGATCATCGTACGACAATGTTCATTATCGCGCTGTTGGTCACTAAATATATCCTTCCAACAGTGTCATCTGTGTCCTACATGGCGACCATTCCAGTAACATGTTATGTTGGTGCTAGATGTACTGCGTCTTTAAACCTATTTATGCCTCGTGCAACTACATCGGAATGGAATCTATCCTTTCATTATTCGCGAGGACACAGTACAGACCCCATAACGTTTGCGTCAACTTTGGTGCCTGCTGACCAGTCAAGCGTGATACTGTTCATGGTTATCCCTGTGGGTACAACTCCAGGATCAGGCTATTTGATATCAAGTAGATTGAAAGGTGGCGATTTTGAATTCTACAATTCGACTGATGTCAGAATTGCTTTACAACCAACGATTTCGTTCATTCAAACCGATAAGCTGGTCTATCAGCCAACGGAAATAGTTACGTTTGAGGTATTTTGTATACGTTCAGAAACACAGTTGCTGCTTCCGTGTGATGTTTCTTGCAAGATGAACGTTACTGTTGTTGACCCCGACGGATGCAAAGTAAAAGAGTGGATAAATATGCAGCCTGTAACAGGGGTAACACGAGGTGAAATGGAACTGGCTGGAACAATAACAACTGGCGATTGGAAAGTGAGAGTGTCAACATGTGGTTACGTTCTTGAGGAAGCAATTATTTTTAAAGTTGAAGAGTTAGCAAGGACCTTCTTCAAAGTTGCAATTGAAGCGCCTAGATACTACGTTTATGGGAATACTGGTTTTCCAGTTACGGTGATTGCTACATACGAAAAGGACTCAAAGGTTGTGGGGTCGCTCAAAGTGGAAATATCATGCTCAGTGCGTAGTTATCAAGAAAATGGCCCAATGGCTACTGTGTACTCAAGTAAGGAATTCGTTGGAATCTTGGAGTACACGATTGAAGACGATTTTGTAGCCCATTGTATGAATGGATTTAAAACTGGGGACGTAGGTGTCATGGTAATTATAGCTACAGTTTCAGAGTATTTGACAGGAAATAGAGAAAAGGAGACTGCCTTTGTAGGTCTTCACCAACATGAAGTGCAGCTGAAGTTTTTGAAAAGGTCTCCACCGTTTTACGTGAGAGGGACAACATACGTTGGAGCTCTTCAAGTTGAATTTCTCAACCGAAGTCTTGCAGAAAACGAGTGGGGTGATTTGAAGTTTACTTTAAAAGGACGGTCACGTGATATCTCTGAAGCGCCAAGGATACGCACATTCTTTACCGATGATGCAAAAGAGGGTAGCACTATCAATTTTGCGTTTGACACCACCGACCTTCAGGGTTTAGTGATCATATTAGCTGAGCTGAAATCTACTACAAAACGGTTTTCCGTTGAACAGTTCACGTCTGAAACTCGTCAAACTATACAAGTATCTGCCGTGGTGGAACACTTTGCATGCGGAGAGACGGCCAGATTTGTGGTAGAAGTCTTGCACAAAGTGGGCACCATGCCATTTTACTACCTTTTTGTCTGCCGTGGTCAGGTTGTTGAAAGCAGCAGCGCAATACTTTCGGAAGATACATATGTTGTTGTTCGTCAGATGACTCCCAAGTATTCGCCTGAATGCAGTTTTGGTGCGTATTTCGTCATCAGTGATGAGCTAGCAGCAAGTATGTTGGAATTTACAGTTGACTGCAGTCAAACAAACCCAGTCTATGTGAAGTTTGTAGCTGACGATGGAGCAACGAAAAATGTGTTGTATTCAAAGGAGGAGATGTTGGCCTGCGTATCTGCGAAGCCAGGTTCATACGTCACAGTTCTTGCAACTGAGTCCCAAACTTATCAGAGTGTTTTGACATATGAATCACTAGCGATATTCATCAAATCAGTTTCGTCCACATCTCTCGGTGACGATCCCTTGGTAAGCAATGGAGACTTGTGCAGAATGTGGCTAACGGACTCGCGGAGTATTTTTTTTAATAGTGGCCTCCGTATACTAACGGATGGTTATGTGGTCATGACGCAGCCAAATCGGAAGACGCCATCGAAGTTTTGTTCACAAAGCGCTACTTCACGTTGGTCAGTGTCTCCGCTGCATTGGTTGTGGATATTTGGGCCAACGAATGACAACGGCATTGTGTGTAAGATCGTAAAAGCACCAGGTGAATGTACGCGCCTTACTCTCAGCATATTCACCTTGAGCAGTACATCGGGATTCGGTTTAATTGCTGAGAAAAACGAAATTAATGTGCGCAAAGCACTGTTAATATTGATGCATTACCCGGAAGCTCTAAAGAAAGGAGAGGAATTTTTGTTGATAATTTCAGTGTCCAATCTGGAGAAATCTGAAAAGCGAGCAGAAATTTCTCTTTGGCAATCGAATGACTTTCTTGTAAGATACGACGAAATGGGCACTTCAGGTCAAAAGATCCGTTGGAAGTCAAAGCCAATAACAATACCTTCACTCATCAAAGTAGGAGAGACCGCAACTGTAAAGGTTTGGATATACCCACAAGTGCTGGGTAATATAACGTTAACAGCCACGGCATTATCGTCAAGTGCGTCGCATGCTGTGACAGGGAAAATAATGGTCGAACCAGAAGGGGTGCTTGAGACCTTCGTAAGTATTATATTGATAGATTTGAGACAAAACTTATCGACTTCAGATCAGTTTGTGCCGCTAGGTGCCCTGACCAATTCTGGCAAGATGTCTTCTTTCGTCTCTGACGTCGTGGTCGCTGTTGCAAATTCACTGGAGACAGTATTGGCTTTTAACCGTGTATTCGGAGAGCGCAATGCAATTTCACTCTTTTCAGACACATTGTTACTTAAATATCTGGACGAATCATCAACGACTAGTCCCGATTTAAGGAAAACAATTTTAAGAAAGATGACCCTTACGTATCAGCAGCAACTTGCTGTCAGACATCCAGACGGCTCTTTCGGTGCACTTCTTAAGGAGACGGGAGGTGGAAATCTATGGCTAACATCATTGACAGCTAAGGTGCTTCACCAAGCTCGTTCATTCATATTTGTCGACGAAGACGTATTAATAAAAGCGACAAAATGGATTTTAATGCATCAAAATAGCGATGGTTTCTTCCACGAGCCGGGAAATGTTTCGTATCCCGAAATTCAAATCATCGCACAAAGTGACAGAGTTGCCATCAGCGCGCATGTGTTGATAGCCTTAGTAGAAAATTTGGACATTGGTTCAGATGGTATTGCGGAAGCCATAAAGCTGTGTACTGACTATCTTTATCACCAAATAGACGATCTAAACGACGTTCATGCAATCTCATTAGCGACCTACGCGCTTCACGTAGCCAATAGCACAGTGATGGACTTGGCACATGATATACTTACAGCTATGGCGATAATAGAAGGTAACAAAATGTACTGGTCTACAGGCGATATCAATGCTCCTGTATCGGCCAAAGAAATAGAGACCACGGCATATGGACTACTAGTATCAGTCATTAGACAAGATCACAAGGAAGCAGTTCGTATCTGGAATTGGCTAAGTATTCAAATGAAAGCAGAAGGTAGCATGTTACCTACCCACGCTGTCGCCGTCATTCTCCAAGCACTGTCTCAATCATCGACCATGTTGATAGACAGGTCTATCAACATGGACATCAAGCTTCGTTGCCGCAATCACAATACTGTGATTGGTGATTATCAGTTTGTATTTACCGACAGCATGAAGACTTATTTTTTTAAATTGCCATTGGAAACAAACAACATTGAAATAGCTGGCTTAGGATACGGGACTGCAGCTTTATCAATTGTGTCGAAAAATTACAAAGCAGAGGACAAACAGACTTTTTTTCGCATGACAGTACACGTTGAAAACCATTCCGAATATCAGTACTCGTTGCAGATATGTCAGTGGTCTGCAGCTGTTCCTATTACTGGAATGAGCGTAACAGAGATATATGGACTATCTGGCTTCAAACCAGATCGAAGCTCTATAGAACTAAAACCAGTTGACGACATTAAACACGTGGATGTCGCAAGCAATCGAGCGACAGTGTATCATGATAATATTATTGAAAGTAAGCCGACATGTATGAGCATTTTATTCAAACGATCAGCCATTGTGCGGGGACATCAAAGAGCTGTGGTGAAGGCATTCAATTCCCAAAGACCAGGTCAGCATGCCGTCGTTTTCTACTTCCCAGCTGTGAGAAGGCCTCGTATGGTAGAAGACCATCCACGCATAACCCAAGACGACATAGCGGTGACAGAACAAACTTCGAAACTCCCAGTTGTCCCCCATGTATTTTTGGTTCCAAACGTGTGCTACACAAACTCAGAATGCGTCATCGCCTTGCATCTTTTAAAGACCATAGACTCAGATTCTGTGTGTAATGTTTCATTATACAGTTTACAAGATACCAAATTCTTGTATCCACTTTCCACTGCGTCGTCTGTAATGACAAAAATGCATACCGTGGCCACGTTTAACTTGTTCATACCAGGTGACAAGCCCCAGGCAGAAGGAACAGTCAAATTTACTTTAGAAAATTCAGCAATTAGGTTCCGTTTGTCAAATTCCTCTTTGATAAAAATACGACGAAATCGTTCCATGTTGCTCATAAAGACGGACAAAGAGTTGTACAAACAATCCGAAATTGTAAAGTACAGAGTAATGTGCATCCGACTGGATTCGGAAACACTGGAGCCATGTTCATCGTCTTGTAAGTTAAATGTTTCACTAATCGAACCTAACGGCTACACGATGAAACAATTGGCTAACAGAATATTTACGGTCGGTGTGTTCTTTGGTGAATTTCACCTAGCGGATATACCTGTTACAGGTAAATGGATGATAAAAACGTCTGTGTGCGACAGTTCGTATGGAAAAGAGTTCTTTTCAGTTTTAAATTACGTAGAACCAGTATTCCATATCAAGCTGTCTGCTCCATCTCACCACTTTATTGGAAGCAGCAGTTTGCTTGTTGCGGTTTCAGCGCACCGTGATTTTGCAAAACACGTGGAGGGCGAGATATCGATCATTGTTTCTTTTGAAAGTGAGCAATTGAGGTTTCTGAGTCCAATTGTGAATACCTCCGATACGTTTAAGTTTAATTATGAATTGTCCATCTTAGATAAAGACTTTGTCACTTGGGCTGGTGGGAAAAGAATACTTGACAACACAAGGCTAGTTTTTAAAGTAAAAGTGCGTGAAATAGGAACCGATTTTACAGAATTGACGGAATCAGTTGTCACTCTTTACACGCGTGAAGTTCGTTTTCGTTTTACTGACTCTTCTCCGAGCGCCTACATGCCAAATACAACATATTATGGATCCCTGCATGTTGAAATGGCTCATGAATCTCTTGTCAATAAGGAATGGAATGGATTGCAGATAACCATTCGCTCTGAAACTAGTTCCTTTTTTCGTACCATTGCATACTTTAGCTTTCAAAACGTTGACGCAAATGGCATTATAAAGTTCTCATTTGACACTAAACACTTGATAGGGTTGCTTGCTATAGAAGCACGCTTGGATGATATGAAGGAACTGAAGTATATTGACGAATTTCGTAGTCTCAATAAGGAATTTATCCATGTTTCTTTGAAGTCAAATGATTTAAAATGCGGCGAAAGTGCAGAGTTTGATGTCACGCTTTCTTCAAAGCTCGACAAAGTCTTCTCTTACGTATTTGTCTGCAGAGGTATCATGGTTGAAAACTCTCAAGACTTTCTAAAAGATGGAAAGTACGTAATTTGGCGTAACATGACCAGTATTCATTCTCCGTCTTGTAAGTTGCTTGTCTTCACAGAATTTCAGCAAGAAATCATTGCCGACAGTATACATTTTGTAGTAGAATGTTTCAGCAACGCGGTAAAGATACATTTTCCAGAAAGCCGTCACTCTATGAGGCTGCCAAGTGTGGTCTTACGTAGTAATTTGGTGAACATACAGATTGCCAATAAAGAAGACCGGGAGACAGTTTCTTTGGAAAATCATGACCAGCAAGTTACTGTTTGCGCTACAGCAAAACCTCATTCATTTGTTGGACTGGCTGTTGGCGACCAACTCGCCCCAAATGCCGTGGCTGACATCAGTTCGGTAAACATTGACTATCAATTCCAATTACAACATAAAACTGATGAAAGACCTCCGTTGCTACTGGGAATAGAATCTCTTGAAATGTTTCAACTAGCGGGCGTACGAGTCCTGTCGAATTTAGCTGTGTATAAATTGTCAGAAATAAATAAAATGGAAATTCTAGCGGAATGGCCTATCACAAGAAACGATGAAGCATTGATGGAAAGGGAAAAAGTGAGAAATGAGAGACTGTTTTCTGAAACGTGGTTGTGGTTGCACGGGCGAACTGATGAAAGTGGGAGATTCTGCCATTCCGCGGATGTTCCTGACCGGTCTGCGACATGGAGAGCGTTTGGGTTTGCCATGAGTGAGTCAGGGGGTTTAGGAGTTGTTCTCCAACCCACGAAAATTGCTCTTCGTAGAACCCATGATGTGTTTATGAAGTGCCCATTAAGTGTAAAAAGACATGAGCAATTTTTGTTGACGATTTCAGTCATGAACTATATTGACTCTGTTCAGACCATTAATATTATATTGCAGAAGTCAAGAGATTTCTCTGTTAAAAACGATGAAGCTACTGACGTGAGTGATATGGGAATTTCAAAAGAATTTATTGCAACATCAAATGTTGAACCTAAAAGTGCAAACTTTGTAGATGTCTGGATCATTCCCAAAGTTTTTGGAAATATTACGCTGAGTGTCGAAGCCAGGTCAGCAATAAGTTTGCGCCGTCTGAAACAAGTAGTTGTCGTGGTTTCAGCAGGCTTACTTAAGCATTCCATGACTTCTGTGCTGGTGGATTTGCGAACCGGAAATCCAGTGTCAAAAACATTAAAGGACATAGAGCTACCAACTGAAGCTTCGACTCAGTCAGGCCTAACATCAGTTTATCTTTCTGGCGACTTGCTTGCACTAACTCTTCAACACTTGGAAAAATTGACACCCCAGCTCACGGAGTATGGAGAACAAAACCTGATCACATTTGTATCCAGTACGCTCGTGTTACGCTATCTGAGTGTATTTCCAGAAATTCTCTCTTCCATTCAAGACAAGATTCGCGGAAATTTGGAGATGGACTATCAAAGACGGATGGTCTTCTTTAGGAAGGACAATTCATTCAGCTTATTTGGAAATGCTGACAAGAGTGGAAGTCTCTGGTTGACTGCATTTGTTACCAAGTCCTTTCTATGGGCCAGTGACTTCATCTTTGTTGACCAACACTTGTTGAGCAACTCTTTAGTTTGGATTCTTCGTCAACAAGAGGCTGATGGGGCGTTCAGAGAGCCCGGACGGACATTGCACCCGAGTATGCAAGGGATACATACTGAAAGTAAAATGTCGTTGACTGCTTTTGTCGTGATTGCTCTTCAAGAATACAAGAATGCAACTGTTGACCTGACAAACGCTATTGTGCGCGCTTCTAGTTACTTAGGTCGTCATTTCCGTGAAGTATACGATGTTTACACAACTGCTATTGTTACGTATGCACTGCATCTAGTGAATAATGAATTAAAAGATGCAGCTTTTGCAAAGTTAGACTCCGTGGCCAAAGTGCAGGACGGTGAGAAGTACTGGACCAAGGTCGCAGGTGACGTCTACGAAATGCCATCTGCCGTTGACATTGAAACGACTGCCTACGCATTGCTTACTACCATCTTGAGGGATGGTCCCGACGCCTTTGACATCGCTAAATGGTTGATTCATCACAGTAATGGGCGAGGTGGCTTCTTCTCAACACCAGACACGGCGGTTGTCTTGAATGCATTGTCTGAACTTGCTTCTTCTGTCAAAAGTATCACTTCTAATTTGGTTGTTTCTGTTCGTTTTTATCAGCAAGACAATTTGGTTGGTTCTCACAGATTCGTTAGCAAAGACAAACGATTTGAAGTGCAGAAAATAAAAGCTCCTATGGAGACAGACGTCGTCAAAGTGACGGCTACGGGGAGTGGATTTGCTGTTGTTTCAATTGTTGGCTCGTACCATCAGTTGATAGAAAGTTACTCATCTATTCACCTTTCAGTAGATGTTAAAGACCAGTCTCAGTACGCGTACACGTTACACATATGTCACTGGTCGACGGATATATTGAAGACGGGAGTAGGTGTCGTGTTAGTTGAGGCGATTACTGGGTTTTCACTAAGACCGCAGGATGCAGACATCCCTCTGCAAAGATATAACGTGATGGAAATTGACGTTGGACGCAGTCAGGTGGCGCTATATTACGTCGACATTGCCATGGGCTTCCAATCATGCTTCTCGGTATCATTTCGGCGAAAGCGAATCGTAGCCTCTCTGCAGAATGCGTGCGTGAAAGTCTTCAGCTATCATGATCCGCGAAAACAGGCGCACAAATGTTATCGTTTCAGTGGTAATCAACCAGTTTCTCTAACAACAGCTGCTGTGAAAAGATCTGCTGCTTTTTCTGTTTCCAGTACAACAACCAGCATCAAGCCAATAACCAAAAAACGTGAATCCGAACATTTGCAATCCGGTGTCACGCGCCTGCATTCCATTCTGATGGTTACGTTGTTCGAATTTTTACTGTTATCATTTGAATTATTCACGTGAAAGTTTCACTGTTCAATAATGTTTCAAAGGTAAAGGTGCATTTGAGCTTCACAACCTATTACGTACGACGTTATTTGCTATAAAAGTATACTGTTAATTTCGTGTTATTCCTTATCTCAAGAATTTTTATTGACTAGTAGCGAACTCATGTTCACAGTTTACGAACTTATGAAGGCATAATAATTCCGCAGTTTATTCTATAATAACGATGCTGTTCTGGGCTATAGCCTGACACCTGAACCTTTTCGTGTCGTCTAATCTCCCGTAAAGAGAAACTATCGAGCAAAATTACATCGTTGCTCAGGGTTGAACGCACTACTGCAATCGATGAATATTCTTATTTATGTTCACGAATAACACAAGACATTTCTAGTGTTAATATTTTGACAAATTTGCTATCGATGCAATTGACCCTTCATACATTACGTCATTAGTGGGGAAGGAGGGTGTTTGGAAAGATGACGGCTGACTACGGAGAGAAGCGGAGTTTTTTAAAGATAGTACCAATTGGTCCTTAGGCGTTTGCTGGTCACAGCGTCTGACCACTGACTGCTGTGGAGCATTCGGCGAATTTTTATGCGCCCACATATTTATATGTGGACGCATTATGCCGCCATGTCCGTCCGGGCGGCGACCGTCCGGCGTCCGGCCGTCCAGCGTCCGTCCGGCGTCCACTGCTCTAACTCCAAAACCGTTTGACGTATGTTCATGAAATTTTACACGTGTTCCTTTCATAGATGGGACGGCATGAGCGAACTATCAGACAGATTCGACTACAGTTCTGCCCCCTAGTGGCAAGTTTAGTTTTTTTACGCGTACCTCTATATCTTCAAAGGTCTTCAGTGTATTTTCATAAAATTTGGCATGTAGGCATCTATTAGTGAGATGCCGCTATCCACCCGTTTTCGGATAGATTCGACGTAATTTGCGCCATCTAGTGGCAATTTTTACTGTTTTCAAGTATGTTTTTAGTCGTCCACCCCTCTATCACACAAACTGTTCTAGGGATGATTGTGAAAATTGGCACGTATGTTGTTAGTATGAAGAGGACGGCTGAAGATGATTTTCCGACGAATTCGACGACTGTGGCACCTCCTAGTGGCATTTTGTATTTTTGCGCCTATGGCTCCGTTTATCTCCTAAACCGTCTGCAGGATCTTTACTAAATTTAGTTAGTGCATTTATATGATGTTGACAAAGGACGACGACGACATTCGGACGGATTTGACTTCTGGTGTGCCCCCTGGTAGCAATTTTATTTTTTTACGTTAACTTCTGTATCTTCAAAGGCTCTCAGTGTATTTTCAAAAATTTGTCGTATAGGCTTCTGTTAGTGTGGTGACACTATCTTTCCGTTGGATTTGACTCATTTGACTGAGTTTGCACTACCTAGTGGCCATTTTTACCGTTTTCGAGTCTGTTTTTTGGCGTCCAACCCTCTATCAACCAAATCGCTTTCAGGATAATTGTGAAAATTAGCATGTATTTTTTACTATGAAGTGGAGGACTGACGATGATTTTCCGATGACCAGCTACTGTGGCGCCTCCTAGTGGCAGTTTCGTTTTTTTGCCCATGGCTGTATCTCTTAAACCGTTTGCAGGATCTTTACTAAATTTAACAAGTGTATTTATATGATGCTGACAATAAACAACGACTTTCGGACGGATCTGACTACTGGTGTGTCCCCTGGTGGCAATATTTTACGTTTACCTCCTCAACGGATTTTCATAAAATTTTGAATACAGGCATCTGTTGGTGAGATGACGCTATCCTCCCGTGTTTGGATGGAATCGAGGTATTTTGCGCCACCTAGTGGCCATTTTTATGACCAATAAACAGCCCTAAAAGCACACCGTTTGCGATGCATTCGTGGGCGCATTTCAACGGTCCGCGTTGCTCTTGTTTTAATATCCAGTGCGTCAATAACTTGAAAGCAATACTTAGATCGGGAACTTAAAGTAATTATTCATTCACATGGAATGGTTAAGTTGTTTTCTTGGCGTTTATGTGGTACAATAGTACCGCAAACTTGGTCAAGATTTTGCCACACACCGGCCGGAGCTGGTCGTGTAGACACAAGACTTGTGCAACTCGAGTAATGCTTGACGTTATATCACGAGGACTTGTGTGATCTCGCTTTTCTGACGAGAAAGTTGCGCTACTAAAACCAACCCAGGTCACGAGTTCAACCTTGTTAATTCTGGAGAATAGGTTCGTAGAGGCATATAGTATATGAAATGGTCACTTACTTAGAGACGTGGTTGCTAATATTACCTAAGCATTGTTTATTTACCCTCATATGATTTGATTGTAACAAGGGCGATTTGATTGTAACAAGGGCTGGAGGCCTAGTTATTGAATAAATATATATATGGGCGTTAACATGAGCTGCCAATCCTGTGCGAGGTGGGTGTTACCTTAAACTGTCAATCGCGCACATAGTGGTGCTTAAAGACCCCCAACCGTAATTTTGCTATACTCAACACGCATGCACTCAACGCATAACGTCTCGTCTGGCCCAAATCATCCTCAAAATGTCAACCTGCAGTGAGGAGTCATTGGTGAGTATGGGCTTACTAACTGTCATTACCGACGCTGTGTACTTTTGATCAACGAGACGTCGCGCAACCCTTAATGATATTAGAGCAAGCTTAGCTTGTTACGTGATCAGCGAGTGTACGTATCGTGTCGGCAACCTCGCAATCTTTCTGGCCTGGACTATCGAAATGTTGCCCCTTAACTGCTTAGTCGCTGAGGCTTGAAATATTGAATTAGTATTTTATTGAGACATATACACATGGCCGTAGGCCCCAAGTATATCATGTACAAGAACATTGTTAGGTGCCACGTTTCAAACTGGATAATACATTATGACGCTTGAGAGCGTGATGGACGAATTTAATAAGTATGCTATCTGGAGTTCTCATGAGAGAATCAAATTTAGATGTCGTGGGAGAATGACATAAACGATCACTTAAGTACTTAACCCGAAGGTCTTGGTACGCACTACAAACTAACACAAAGTGGTATTCGTCCTCTCCACACCCAGAATTACATAATTCACGCAACCTGTTTTCATAGGGAATATTTGTGTGGCGACCTCTTTCCACTAGTAACGAATGATTTGAACATCGCAATCGAGTCAGAGACTGGATAAAAACACGTGGCCGGATACCAACCATTTCTGGATAATTCTCAAGATGATATATTGTTTTGTACCCCACATAGTAAGGCAGTTTTGCGTTACATTCGATATCAGATTGCCAACCTTGCAAATAACAGTCGTTGACACGTTGAGAAAAAACAGTCAAGAAATACGCTTGATTTACCACACCCTGATTAATCCATACATCTGAAAAAAAGTTTACTTGCATGCCCCATGATTTGCAAAATTCTGCCAAACAATTAAGCATACGTTGTAAGTTGATGGCGGTAGAGGAACATAACACCATATCGTCTGCGTACAGTAGGGAGTTAACCCTTGGCACTTGTTCGCTGAGATATGTGCTATTAATATTACTTTTCATACTCATTTGATCCACAAATTCATTTAGATACAACACAAATAATAATGGGCTGATCATGCAACCCTGGCGAGTACCAACAGTACAATCAAAGAACTCTGTAAGACCATCTTGAGTTTTCACTCAAGTGCGCAACTTACTATACATAGAGCGGATTATGTTGAAAATTTTACCATGCACATCAATGTTTTTCAATCTATAGAATAGTAAATTATGTGGGATTCGATCGAATGCCTTCGAGAAATCTACAAAAGCACAGTAAAATCTCCCACCCTGCCGACTCAAATACTTGTGGCACATAGCTTGAAGTGTAAACACTTGGTCAATCGTAGAGTAGCCTTTTCTAAACCCAGCTTGAGACTCACAAAGTTTATCATTATTTTCAGCCCAGTAATAAAGACGATTATTTAAAAGTTTGGTAAAAAGTTTTCCCAAAGCAGACAACAGGGAGATACCTCTATAGTTATTTTCGTCATTGATATTGCCTTGTTTATGTACTGGAGTAAGCACTGCGTCACACCATGTCTTGGGATAATACCCAGAATCAAAAATTGCATTGAATAACTTATGCAAGACTGGCACTATCGTTACCTTTGTGCACTTCAGCATTTCAAAGATCACGCCATCATAACCCCCAGCCTTGCCAGTAGGTAATTGTTCAATGGCCTCATATATTTCAGAGGGCAAGAAATCAGTATTAAGATCAGAAAGGAAATTGTTACTACACTTTTCACACGAACTATCATGTTCAATCATTTCCTGCGTGGCAAATTGACTCAAGGACTCGTCAATAGAGCAGTTTTGATTCAATAAATCCAAAACTTTGAAAGTTCTCCACCCACTAAGATAGTCAAAATTAATACAAAACTTAAGTTAAAAAATTAAGTCAAACTTAAGATTCCTTTGTTGAAACAGATTTGAGATAATTTTAAGTTTTGTTTTGAAATTGACGGAAATTTAAGATTTGTCTTAGCTAAGTCAGTTTTCTTGGAACGGGTCCCAGATCCTCAAGTCCGCTGTTTGACGACTAAATGATTTCGTCCAATTAACAAAGAGGGTTAAAGATACTGCAGACATTTACACGACCAGAACAAATAAATCATTCTCATGTTTTTCCCTGTAAAAGCTGCACATTTGCGAAAAGGGCCACTCCAGTTCTTGAGAAAAACATGTTAGCTGAGAATTCTTCGTGTCAGACGAATTTGAAACTTACTTTTGATGAATCATTTGTGAAGTTGGCAGCAGAACTCTGGAGTCAAATACTCCTTGTTGTTAATTAAAGAGTTCCCACCATGAGCTTGTGTCCAGTCGTCAGTGTTTGTGAAGGGGCTTATACCGCGGTCAGACGTGCAGCATATTTGAGAAGGCAGGATAAAGCTCAGTAATGCTAGGACCTCGCTAAAAAAGCAAGACTTCGCGAGATTACGAAAGGTATTGCAGTATATTTTTTAAAATCTCTTAAATTGACACCATGTCTCTCTTTATAAATTTTACCATATGTGTTTAGAGGCGCTTACAACTCTTGTTAACTCATTCGTTTTTTTAGGCTCCCCAGTACCAGTGCTTCGTCTACAAAGGGATCAAATTTAGGAATAAATCCTACGATTATGAAAGAGTATCGAAAGTCATTCCAAATTTGGAAATGCGCGAATCGGATGTTCTTTTAGTTACCCACGTGAAGACAGGGACACACTGGTTGAAGTATATTCTTTCACTCCTGCTTCTCGACGGCGATAAACAAGCATTGGAAAAGGAATTCTTGAGTGACCACATTGAATTTCTCGAGCTGGATAATACCGTGTTTACTGGAAGACCAGCTGAGTCGAATAGCGCGCTCGTGGAGAGATGGAAGAAAAAGGCTAGTCCCAGAGTGTTTAACACACATTTGCATTGGAGTCTGACCCCACCTGCGGTTCAAGAAGGCAAAGTGAAGATAATATTACTGGTGCGAAACCCTAAAGATGTCCTTAAGAGTATGTACTCGTTCTTCACATCAATGAAGCAGTACGAACCGTTTAGAGGCACCTTAGAGGAATTCGCGCAGTGCATGATGAAGGGCGACCTTCCCTACGGTAGTGGTACATATCCTGAATTGTACAAGTCATGGTGGGAACATAAAGACAACCAACCTATGATAGTCGTACACTACGAAGACATGAAGAGAGACCTGGTGAAAGAAATCACTAAAATCGCCCACTTCATCGGGAAAGAGGTTACACCACAGGAAGTGGAGTCGATTGCGGCGTTGAGCTCCATAGAAAACATGAGAAAGTGCCCCAGTACCCAACCTCTGGACGCAGTCTTCATGGACAAAGAAAAGAGCTCGTTTTTTCGGAAGGGCGTCGTGGGTGACTGGAAGGAAGGTTTGCCAGAAGCAATCACTAACGCGATTGGCGAATGGGTTGACAAGGAATTCGAAGGCACTGGATTTTCCTATAAAACAGAATAGGCCATTGAATATCTAGTGCATCTGACTATATCACATATCAACCCGAAAACTGATGGGTGAACGTCACTGAGTTGACATTTATTGGATATTTTCCTTTTCCCCACCTAATGACTGGAAATGTAATCGTATATGTAGTGTTTGTTGAGAAGACGGTAAAGTTCCATAATCTATCTAATGCTATCGATAAAATGACCAATTGACCTGATAAACATAATAAAAAGTTGAAAGATGAAATCACTCGAAGTCTCCTGATACTGACACCCCTTTCTCATGTGCAGCATGGGAATTGTGCAGCAGACTTGTCTACTTGCTGAAACAAGCTTGTCCAGTCTTTTGCAGGTTACGCAGCAAGCAGAAGCACACACACAAACACGCACACGCACACTCTCGTACACCCACGCACCTTCCTTATATTTACTCAATCATCTAGTTATTCTTACAAACCAGGGCCCAGTTGCATGAAAATTGTACGCTGTATAGCAACAATGACGTCGCATGATCACGCGTCACGTTGTTATTGTTGAACAATGCACCTGACGTCACGCAACAATCAAACATATCCAGCGAATAATTTTGAAGATTTATGCACCATTCATGAATACAGTGCAATACCTGAGATGACCTTGATTATAGAACAACAATACGCAAACTGAATAATCGAATATTCATACGTTTGCATACCTGAAATTGTTAGCAAAAGTCGCTGTTCATTTCAATGTTTCAATGTGGAACTTTCGGCGATTACACTCACACGAAGACGCTGCGACCAGGTTCGATGTAGGGCGCACAAAAATGGGGACCAGACTAACTTCACATTCAGTAAATGGTTCTCAGTAACAGATAGTGTGATTGACTGTTTCCTACTTGCAACTTGTTCAATTCATTTTCGAAGGACACGGCTATTGAGAATATAAGTTTCATCTGCAACCTTAGTTATGCAGACGACATTATTATGACGTCAGTAGAGAAAAAAGTTCCGTAGTGCTGCTCCAACAATTTTGATGAATTTGGCTGTAGGTCCAAAAGTAAAAAAATTGAATTAGATCGAACACCTATTATTAATTCATATCCATTACTATTTCGGAAATTTACTCATCCACTCGGCCAGTTTCGAACGTACAATCCAAAGCTCTTAGATATTGCTTTCCTGATAATGATCCTTAAATGAGACACTGCTTTGGAGATACTTCAGGAAAATATGTTTTGCCATTATGACACAATCGTGTATTGAACTATTGAACAATACACTAGTTTTCAAGCTTGTCAATCTTCCATTCTTGCGTTTCAGGCCAATGTTATTGTATGATCTTTATTTCTCACATTCTTGGTTGTTAGAACTGAGAGGCATTCTGTGCCTCTTGAATGAGAATGTTGTGGGATTTTATCGGAGAATTGGAAATTTTATCTACATCGAGCTCTTTCTTTGATCTAATTCGTCTCTATGTACTGTATGTCGCTGTTGGTGTGGCTTCTATAATGTTTTGCGGTGTTTTTTTTTCTATTAGATGTTGCGCAGTGCGAAGTTTTTTATTGATTTAACGGAATTTTCCATAATTTGTGGCCGAAGGTGGGAGAGGCTACTGCCCTCTCCGTGGTACCGCGGCCTAACACGATACACATGCATGTACGGTATATAAATTAGACATTGTATTCAGTGAACTGCGTGGGTCCGCATTTCCTGCTTGCGACCGAGTCGACAATGCAGTGTTTAAAATGAAAACACAGGCCTGATTCTACAGTTTACTTCACCACTCTCTAAACAGCAAGGGACAGTTCAAATAAATATAAAAGGACACTGCTAGTTTTCTCAACTGCTTGATTATTCTGATACTCTGCGAATAGCCTTCTGTAAAAACACTGAAACACATGTCACCCCCAGAATCATGCCAGCATTTTGTATATAAATATTGCTGATACTAAGAATACTTACGTAAGACCGGTCTACCTCGGTCAAAGCTTTTTTGTCGATTAAAGATAAACGTGTGTGTTGTTTGTCAATTCTTTGATATTGAAAATATGTACTTTAGTACACGAAATTAAAAAGGAAAGCAAATTCCGGACTAGGCAATGATGGTATCTGTTTTTTTTCTTTACTTATAAACAAAATAAATAGAAATTGTGTTCTTTTAGAGCAATGCTACTAAAATGAAAATTAGCACAACACGTAGACTGCCTATAATATAGAAGGCAAGGAATTGCAGACATCAGAGTAAAATGAGGGGACATTCGATAAATACACGTGTCGGAGTTCCTGGGAGTCAACATTGCTGTTTTGAAAGCAAAATTCTGTTTGTACGTTATAGCTATTATTCTGAAGTATCTTGTCAAATGCTAAACCAAGATTACTAATTTGGGAATACAAACTCGTAAGTACGTTCATTCTCGTACAAAAACCTTGGGCTGGCGCTGCAGAAGTCAATTTCTTTATTGTCAGACATCAATACCAGACTCTGACCAACGAGCAATATAGCTCATTGCTCTGACCAATCGTCATTTTCGTGCTCTGCAGCTTGGGGTAGAAACGTGGATAATTCAAAATACAAAACAGAACATCAATGCGAATCCATCTGGACCACTTCACTAACAGAAATGAAGACATGAAAATTTTATTTGCTGGTATGAACCTGCATGAGAAGGCTGCACATGCCCTGTCAAGTGCTCACCATTTACCGAGTGAAGAGAACACTTCCGTACAAGAGAGATACAAAGGGCCATTATGATAAGTATAATCAGGAAGAGATATCTCTTCCTGGTATAATGGGTCTGGCAGACCAGGACAGTAGTGAACTGCACATTGCTATCATCGTCACTGAGTTTGCTGGTGATGCACTGAATATCGCTACCAACATTGGTTCTCTCTTCAAGCAGCCGTTTGTGTGACTTTGATGGCTTATCTGTCTTGGTCATCTTCAACTTCGTTTTCCACAGACACCACACGCTGGACCTTTGGAAACTTTCTATTACTGACATTGCTGTCATCATCACTGAGGTTGCTTTTGATGCACTGAACATCCGAAACACGAGGTGTCCTGAGGTTTATTGGTGCATGTACTTCCTGGGCTGGAGGAGTAACAACCTTGGTGTCCTTTCTGTGGACGACTGGGTGAGCACCACCACGCCGAGAGCTCAAAGGAAACCTACGCCTGCCATCCTTCAAAAGTGGAGAAGTTCAGAATACGTGGCTGACAGTCATCCTTCAACAGTATATCGCAATCCAATGCTTCCAGTAGGCCTAATGGCCACAAAATGATCACCAGCATTCCTCATTTGAACGCAGTCGGAAAACACGTCAAGAACCGACATCTCCTCATCAATAACAGCAGGTAGCTCCACTTCGTTTCTTGACAACAGACCACTCAGACTGATGGAGATATTAAAATACCAGCTCAGAGCGACAGCACGTGACTACCTCAGTCAATGGGGACTGGCAAAAACTCCATCAGCCGATTTTAAGACTTAAACCTGGTGTTCCTAAACCTGGTCTAATTTTAGATCTGACTTGCATTTCACCAACATGGTTTAAGAGTCTGAAAGCCTGGTTTTGCTACACCAGGGAGCTGGTTCAGTAAAACCAGGTTTAAAGTATTAAAGGCACCCCACTGTGTCGAGCTGGGTAAACCCAACAAAGAAACTATTGAAGTGCTTCAATGAAACCTTGATCACGTGAATATACAATGGCATACACTAGTAGAATCAGTGCAGACAGTTACGAAAAAGGTCTAAAAGCTTTTCTCATGAGGAAAAATTTAATTTCTGTGCCCAACACACACACATTAAAGAACATGCTTACGATTAGATGTAACATGATAAATGCCCAAATTTATTTCCGTGTCACTTTAGTGCTTATTTTTCGCGGTCAAAGGGGGGGGCAAGACCCCTTCCCGGCAACATTAAATCGGAGAACAGTGGACGTGCAACTCAGAAGATGCTGTCTTAATTCAAATCCGTAGCGCTTACGACCATGACGCCCTGCTCGACCAGTCGTATTCTGATGAATTCGCAGGACACACTCCAGCACGTACTGGTTTACGCATAGGCGAATCCAGGGGGTCAAGGGGTCCGGAGCCCCTTTTTCCCTTGATTTTAGTGATATCAAATTTTTGACTTGGTGCCCTCTTTCAAAAAGTCCTTGGCTGCCCTTCTCCCTTAAAAATCCTAGATCCGCCCCTGCTACGATTGATCTGGTGCAGTAATAAAACTGAATATTGAAAATAGTCCATTGTCCCTCTAAAACTGCCTCGCAAATGCACTCCGCAGCATCATTCAGTTGTACCCATACCATGCAAGTCTCACCGTATTTAAGTTAAACCTGGTACTGACCAAGTCTAAAGTTAAACATGGTTTAAGATCTTAATTCAGGTTTAAAGAATATAGACTTCGTTGGTGAAATGAAAACTGACTTAGACCAGGTCTAAACAGGGGTTAAACCAGGTTTTACTAGACCACTGGTCTAAAAGTTAAACCACCTTTATGAAATGCAGGTTATCTTTAAACCTGGTCTAAGTCCAGTTTAAACCAGGTTTAACTTGAAACCAGCTTTATGAAATCGGCTGCATGTGTCCAATTTCAACCCAGTACTTTGTTGACTGAGTGTATGGAAACCCATAGGTAGGGTTGGGGTTGGGGTTAGAGTTGGGGTGGGGGTTGAGTGTGGGGTTGGGTTTGGAGTTGGGCTTGGGCTTGGAGTTAGGTTAGGGTTAGGGTTAAGGTTAGGGTTAGGATTAGAAACGTTTCATAGAAAACATGAACGGCATCAAAATAACACATTGAAGAGAAAATGTTGCCAGGCTAACTTTTTGGCTGTACTTCGGGAGCAAGTTTTCGGTTATAAAGAATTGTTTAAACGCACGACACTTTTTATTGCTCACAGTCTTTATTCTGTTACGTTCAAACCTTCGGAACAAAACTACTCTCAAATGAACATAGATAAAGTAACTGACCTAGCGACATACTTAAAAGACACACGATATTTCGAAACATACTTGTTTCATTCTCAAGAGAATGTAAAATGACGCAGTAATGCCACCACAGAGCATAAGCTGACGACACACACAGTGGGACAAGGCGGGTGTGAAATACTGCAAAGAATGACTAATGAAAGGGGGTAACAGGAAAGTCACCCAAACAAGTGTAACGTGCGGCGCGACCATATTTGCTGCTCATTCTAAACATGCTTCTCAAAAGCAATTAAAAAGGACTCAAATACTTTCAATCGCAGCACATCGTGCTCCACGTAGCGAATTGAGGTGTTTTCCACAATTTCTTGACGGGTAATTTTACGTTCGTGACATTGCAGAAAATGATCTTGGATGACACCATTTTGAAGATGCATAGATAACCGACGGGAAAGACTGCAAACCGTTTGACCAACGTAACACTGTTTGACGTTTGAACGAAGACATTCGTTCATAGGACATACAAATTCACAAACAACACTACACTGTGCAACGGGGCGGACTTCTGCTTTAGAAATGTTATTTTCTAACTTGGAAGGCAACTGCCAGACCTCCGTGTGAAGATCAAAAGCTTCCTTCAACTTTTCACACAGTCGGAGCAGCTGTGGAGACTTTTTACGTCACCAACTACTTGTAATTCTACTGGAAATTGATTGATGTTTTAACAATGGATTTTTAAGAGCGAATGCTTCTCAGTGTCATAATACTGTGAATACCAGTGAATTTCAGCAAAATTTTACGTAGTAATGCTAAAAATAAATACGCTGGTGACTTGATCAGACTATGCTAATTTTTTACACGTTTTCCTGTTAAGTTGATTTTCTTTCATTTGGGAAAATGTCTCACCAATGAATGTAACTGCCTGACCTCCATTCGAAGACCTAAGGCTTCCTCCAACGTTTCATACCGTCGGGTGCAACACCACCATTAGGGGGATGATGTGGATATTTGGAGCTAACTGCTTGGTTATATATCTATTGGAAAATGGTTCAACTGCCTGCTTGTCGACCTCATATTTTGAGTACACGCGCAAAAACCAGATTATCTGCTTACCTTGTGGTATGTTCTCTTTTTTCATGAAGTTGCCGGTATTTTTGAGTTTTATTTCGAGAGTTCATTCTTAAACTTCACTCCAGCTTTTTGTGGTTTCCTACTGCGGATTTTTGACATCGTAGTTTTTTATCATTTTGTTCTTCTTTTGCTTTGCTTGAGTGAAGTCTTCAAAATCAGCCTCTTTGATTTTTTTCACTTTTGTTCACTGTGTTTTCGGTGTATTTTTTTGGTTCATGATCATTGTTGATCTGTTGCGTACCTTTTACACGTGAAGCTGAGTACTACCAAATTTGTATGTCAGTGTGAAGTTTTATGGCACTTGTCTTTCTCAAAAATTGTACGGTTCTTTTGTAGGAGCATCGTTCTGCTTGTTACTTCTTCATTTTCTTCTTCTTCTCCTGCGTTTCCGGCTATGCAGTTTAAATCTTCAGTTCCGTCTTCTTATTTAAAGTTACACCTCGCCCTGTTAATTAGTAGTTTTATTCCCAATCAAATCTGGCAACACTGGAATTCGCTATTACTCGAATCGTTTTGTCGAGTTGCTGATGATGTCGACGCTTTTGTTGGTAAAGGGAAAAAGATCTTAACGATGCATTATACGACCGATTTTATGAGAGCACAGCGGTCCAATTCGATTCTCATTTTCTAGCCATCCAAACAGGACGAAATGCAGCTTTAAATATTAATTTAAACTGAATGACATCAGATTTAAGAATCATCCGGTCCCAGATGCATGCAAGAAACAGGATGATAACTCTCTGACCTCTGCGTGAAGACTTACTTAAAAGCTTCCTTCAACCTTCCACGCAGTCGGTTGCTAGACCATCAGTCGGAGCAGCTGTGAAGCATGTCCTTTTGTCAAGTTTTCTTTTCACAAAAGTAGTAGTGATGTCATCTTCTGTTTCAAGTGACGTCATTGACTTTGTTGCAATTTTAGTTCAATTGAAATGATGTCTGGCAGTGACACTATTTCTGTGTTTTTACATTCTTTTTTAAAACCTTCGCAGAATATTTAAGAAGTGAAGTGGACTTCATTTTATTTTAATAAAATCTCTTTAATGTTTCATGTCATCAAATATTCATTATGGATTTTTAGAACTTTTCCTTACGTACGTTTGAATTTTACCATTTATGTGCGCATTTAAGGTACAAAAAATTTAAAGCGGTATAAAGCGGTTGTCGTTGATGTGTGCTATGCAACTGTAAGCAGGACTCGCTGGTTCCCCACGTGCCTAGCCAGCACGCAGGTATCACGCAGTAGCACGCGCTTTAGCATTGGTTGATGTAACCTTGGCAGTCATTGGTCACCTTTACAACAACGTGAAAAAAGGTGGACTATGAACGATTTTTAGCCTTGTCATGCTAGTGGCGTAGCGGCAACTATTTCGTTTCTGCAGTAATGTTTAATAGCTGCGTGCTTGAAGCACGTACATGTACTATATATAAAAACATATCTGGCCGATTTAACCGGTGTGTTCATACTGAATGAATACTGGACAGTATCGTAAACGAAAGTCATCGACAGTAGAAAGATGCACTCCGAAAAGGCGCAACCATTTCTAGGATTCACATTTCCTGAACATAAATTTTAAGCACCGATTTGTCTGTACAACAGACCACATTTACACTTCTGTCCTCGATGAGTCATGCCAGTTTGTTTGGGTGAAGCGCTGCCTGTTGAAAATTTGACCAGCCAATCAGAAACGCCGGTGTAAAAAATTTCCCGGGGAAAATTAAGTGATACCTGCGTGCTGGCTACCACCAAGCGGCAGGCAGGGAAGCAGCGAAAAGGCGGGAAGACATCACTTTGAGACTATAGTTGACTTCAGCGCCATCTATACATTAATGGTATACTTAGGTGCGCGTGTGGGAATGTCCGGTAGACATTTTCAACCTCAAATATATTGTCATGTTCTCAATTCTGAAATTACTTTCGGAAAAGAGCCAAAAATCGTTGATTTTCAACTTGACCATTCCATGTAATGCCGTCCTGCTGAAAGGTAGTGCAATTTTAAAACTAAAACGTAAAACATCCAGTTTTAGTTCTTCTACCTATCCAAGGAACAGCCGGCTGTACTTATGATTGAAGTTTAAGCACATGTCCCTACATACACAATTCTTAGAGTTGCTTTTTTCTGAAAGAACATAGTATATTTCGGATATAGGCATATGGGCCTAAATACACGCTTATACAGTACATATAAGCACTAATTCTGCCACATGAAAGTAAGAGTTTATTAAACCCAGAACTATTGAGACTGACTACGATGCGCTACTTCATATTTACTAGGTCTTGCTTATAAATTATGATAACCGTCCCTCTTTTTAACATCTCAATAGATTTTGTTACATTAAAAATCAGAAAGCAGTTCCTTAACATGGAACGTCCGTGTAATAAGTGTACCACGTGATTTACCTGATTGCAGGCAAAATAACTCCGTCGTGTTTACTGTTATGATGGATAGATATGGACGATCAATCCTTTTCTATCTACGGAATTCCAATAAATTCGGCATTTTAGAACTGAGTTTTTAGTCTGATCTTGCCAACTATCATTCTTACACTTAATAATAACCGCTGTAGTTCTTCCAACGTTTATACTTACATCAATTGTAATCACGGTTTTCTCTGATTACCTTTACGTAAACAAGCTAATAGTTTTACTTCTCAAATCATACTCGGTTACCATGGCTTTTCATGTTCCATTTCTATTTTGCTATTTTGTCCCTGTTTTTTTCCAACTTACCCTTGTTCTCTCTCATGCCCAATATCTGACCCTTCCTGCCGCTCCATTAGTCTTCTTTAGCCGTCACGTTCGCTTGCTACAACTTTGATGACAAGCACGATGCCATCACTCTGGTTACTACGTCCGTTGCATGATGACGTCATCCGGAGCTGAGTTGAGATGACGTCATAATTGCCAAATATTTTAGCTCAGAACTGTACTGGCAGCGATAGTAGTAGCAGCTACAGCAGCAGTAGAAGAAGTAGTAAAGACTTCTTTATACTGTGTAAAAATATTTTCATTGAATACAGCATTTATTTCTAACAGTGTCCTGTCCGATACTAAGATATTTAAAGAAATGCATACACCCTATAGTAATCCAAACAATTTGCATGAAAATTGGGAAAATTTGAACGTAAAGGAGAAACAACATAAAACACTAGTGTACATGGTCTTGGACTAATTTAACGTGTTGGAAACTTTAATTTGAGGATTAAGATCATTACATACATCACCAGCTCTGAAAGCATGAACGATGCAATTGTTTCAACCTTACTCAAATAAACATACATGTAGTGATTAGGGAAAGATCTGATCGATCTGCTACGGTCATGTTGCTGGAAAATTTTACGTTTTGAGTAGAACAGATAGTTTGACAAGAGCTTTTTCCAACTACCTTCTGTATAATGTGTTTAAGTCTGAGTTTTGCGTACTTGATTGAAGCTGCGATTTCAGGATTTTATGCAGAATTGTCTACTGCGCTCTTATATTGTAAATTGCCAATAAAGAGCTTGAAACTGCTGGAACTCAATTCATTAACTGGTAGTAAACTTTATTTTTTTTTTTTAAATTTGGGGACCGTGCACAATATCGCCATTTGCTCGAGCGTACAAACAGATGTCCCCAAGGAATCGACGCGCAATCATTGCTGCCGGGAAATGATTCGGGTCGCGTACGTCACTTCCTGAGTGACATATGTTTAATTGAATAAAGCCCGGAGTAGCTGATAAACTTGAAAAATTATATAGGATAAGCAGAACATTGTGTTTGTTTTAGTCAACAATTACTCTTAAAAATGTTGTCTCACTTTTAATTGATGTCGTCCGAGAAGAGAGAAACGATACACCGAAGCGCACCGTTTGAATTTAAGAGTTTTTGTAGGGCAGCAGAGACCTAAGGCCGGTGGACCAACGGAAATTCTCGGTTCCTTAGAAGTTTCGTGACACGTTAAACTGTCAGTGCTAAGATGGATATTCCAACACAACGCACTTATTGTCGGAGTTTCTGTCGTAGAATGCCCATTAAAATAGAAACCTTGGTCCATAAAGATGTCTTATCAGGAGAAGAAGTGATTTGATGCAGATCTCTTGACTTAAAAACATATCTGCGTTTTTCTTTTCTTGCGATCACAATATTGATTTCCGGCTGGTGACGACAAGACTTCTAGAGTTGTGTAGGTTGGCTAATTAGCATTAATGACAACGAAAAAATCGATAGTCTCATTATGCTGTGACGTAGTTGGGACTCGCAGTAGCTCACTTATATTTTACTGTATCACAAGCGCACGGGATAACTGAAGACAACGGATTCCATTTGGATTTGGGTAAGTTTGTGTCATTTTATTGAGACACGTGATATCTGGATGTTGCAGTTATGGATTAATTTATGATAAGAGTTAAAATATTAAACACAAATTGCTTTGAAGCCTGAAATCGTATCCACGCTCCTAAGAATTAATTGCATATGGTTTTCTTGGTTTGTACATTTGACTAAGGAAGCGTCAGAACAAACCTTGTGTATTTCGTGGCGAAGCACTGATCTTCATTAGCTTATTACTGTTTCACTGGGTTAAAACATCTTAGCTCACGATGTCTAGTTTTCCTTGAGTTTTGTTGGCCTATCGAATACCAGAGTGCTTGATGAGTTCCGCATGTCTATCTATGTATTATGGTTCTGAAATTTGAAGATATGTTTTTTGAAATTCGTAAAATGAGTTTGTTTAGAATTGTACGTGTTACTTGCACACGGCTTGAAGCTTTGTCCGTGGGGTTCTGTCTCACTCTCTAACGTAACCGTCGTCAGTAAATTTGCTACACGATTTATTACATACGTGGGCGCTTGCGATCAATATTTCTATGGCAAGTCACGTTCGTGCACTTCGTGAATATCAGTTCTGAACAGCAGAATTAATTAACTAATTGACCATACTTATATTATAAATCGTTACATCCATGTTTTTACAGTTGTTGTGTCGATGATCAAGAATATTTCAAATATTACCTTCATTTGACAGTTTCTCCATTTATTTCTAGTACTCTGAGTCCTTGAGTGATCTAGGATCTCGTAAAGAGCATTGAGGGGGCAAAATACGCATAGCCCTGGTCCTGTCCTAAGGGGGTCCCTTCTTCTTATGTTGCGTAAGGACATCATGAAAAAGCGTCCGAATCTGCGTTCGTATTTACTACCATGTCTACTATGAGGTGAATTTAAACTGTTTCCGATTGTGTTACAGAGGTCAAACAACACGGATATGTTCTTAGTTTTCACATTGGCTAGTGTGTGCCTTTGCGCTACCCATGGCCTCGCCGACAAATACGACGACCTTTTCCTTCAAGAAATTCTCCGTCAAATAGAACAGAGTAACACTGGTAGCCAAGACTACGGTGACGACTACGGGAGCTTGCCGTATAAGCAGAATTATGGAGATTTCATCGACGACGTGCCACAGCCAGTTTCAAATTACCAAGACATTAGTGGGGCCGACCAGATGACAGACCCCAAACTTCCTGACGTCCCTGTCCCCGCCCAGCCACGCGACAATGAGTTCGAGGCTCAAAATACAAACATGGGATATCAATATATGTCAGGTATTGTATTGTGGAAAATTTCAAAGAATCACGCTGGATAGACAAGAAAGTGTGTTATGCCAATAATGTGTCGTGCACGTTTTGCTGAGAGTAATGTTCTGCACTGCAAATTGTATACGCTGCTCTTCAAATGATATACAATTTCTTACATTTGAATCACATCGCCTCCCATCTTATTGTAATTGCTCCATTATTCCAACAGCTGCAAACCGCCGCAAACATTGTCTTAAAGCTGTACAACTGTTTTTCAACAATCGCCAAGCAACGGTTTTACGTACTGAGTCACCTTTCGCCTCTACGTACTGAGTCACCTTTCGCCAAAAAAATCCCAAAGACAGTTTGCTTCTGTTTTGTAGCATGGAATTTTATTTCTGAAAAAACTCTCGAGCTCAATGCTATCGAGCAATGGTAGCGGACTTAATTCAATGGCTTAAATTTTCACCGAATATCTTTTTGTTCGTGTTATACGCCTGTATTGCTTCGATATGGTCCAAACAGCGAACAATGCGAGGACTGCCTTTCACAACAGCATTTGCCTGTTTAAACATAAAATTTAAGTTTTATAATAAGTTCACTTATCAATGTCGGCTCGCACCCATATGTAAGCCATTTGTATCAAAGTATCAGTTGATATGATTCTGATTTCAAATTCTTAAATTACTGGTTAAGTATTAATGCCTCAGCACACTGTTCAGAACTCTAATTGTGATAGTAACTATTCGTCTTATCTGTTTTTATTGTTGCGAAATGAGTCAGAGGACAGTTTTGCGTGTCACTCTGTGATCGGATTGTTCCGCCTCCAGTAAGCAAACATGAGATTATTCCTGTAGGTGGCGCTGGAGAGGTTGACGCCGACGGTCATGTCAAAGACCCCGAGTTCCAAGAAGTGAAAACTGATGCCGGCTTACCTTCATATTGTAACCCTCCTAATCCCTGTCCTAAAGGAAAAACAAGTAAGTTTATTGTTATTACTTGCTTTTATATTTACATCAACTATATTCATGGTACACTATTTGAAGTGAACTTTGAGTACATCGACTGTATACTCCGGCGCATTCTTACCCCCCGGGTACCGAAAAGTGTTAACTTGTAAAACGCCCTCGTAAGACCCACAACGGACTTGAGCGGTCGTGTCCGTATCAAAATGAGACCTGCCCGTATCAACCATATCCGCTTATATGTCACCATCCTCGTGACACTATCATGTTAATTATTTTGAGCGTATACTGAGTCATGATTGGTTCGTGGGTGCTTGGAGGAATAGTCCGCGGCTAACTCAACACTGAATCCTTAGGTTTCCCCTTTCCGATCCGAAAATCCGTTTTCTTCTGCTTTCTAGTTTAAGGGAAACTAAACTTATTTCGCATGCCTAGTCGAAACATTGAAAATTGCGCTCAACAGCATTTCGTTGAAAGAATAAATAATGCACTCTTTACTTAAATAACTGAGTAATTAAACACCATTACATAACAATGTCTATTTCATGGTCTAGCGGAAAAGCCGCGACCGAGCTTATGTTGCGGTACTATTTTGCAGTGTTCTCATTTAAAATTTTACTTTAAAGGTGAAAAGGACAACTGTCAAGACAATGTGCCAGATACAGGCGCGTTCAACCAGCGTTACGTCCAGTGGCAGATGAGGCGGGGAGACTGCGCCTGTGACACGGAGCACATGTTTCCGAGCAGTTGTCCAAAGGGGGCTGAGAAAATTTCCTCGCGGCCTGAGGAGAGCCAGACAAAACTCGACGACATGGACTCTTTGATAAGTCAGATGTTAGGGATGGAAACACAGGTGTGTGATGTGCAAAGTAACAAGCCGTGGAGTAATCATGGCAAATGCGCGTGCTTTCGCTGGTTTCAAGTCTTTAATTTCAAACTTTAACTTGATATTTGAATTAACCAGACATTTGCTCACTATTTTAAGAGAAATTGCATTTTGAAGTCCATCCTCTCGGAGCTCAAAGCAAAGAAAATCACGGTTTACCATTCATGGCTGTCCAGATAAGAGTTCCGCGACTTATACTCTCCATCTCCCGAAAGTCTGGAGGAAGTTGCTGGTTACTTTTTCATTTATTCCTTGGAAACTGTGCAAGAAAACATCGAAACATAGGTAATAGAAACTCCAAAATCATATCAGTTTTCTCCGTGCCGATAGGGGGCACGATGGGCTAATAAAACAAGTTCGAATTGAGTTAACTCGCTAAGTAAATCGCTTATGAGCTTAACCGACGTTTTCAGTCATCCACCTATTGCGTACGAGTCCACCAAAGAAGAGTACCACCACACACATGTGAATGCTCAAACGTGGCGACTATAGGCGCAACTTTTTTATTAATTTGTTTTATTAATTTTGGTTGCCGGTCCTCATCGTGGTTTCATCTAAAGTGACTGAAAGACGCGATTTACAAATGAACTTGAACAAAACATGCTATGACGTTATTGTGAACATTATATTAATTAAACTTGAATGTTTTAGAACGAAAACCCATTTGTGTCTCACGGTGAGAAGAGGGGCACACTGGTTGCAAAAAAGGGTTCCAGTCACAGAGACAAACGCGTAAGTAATATTGTCAACTTACTTTGCCATTTACTGGTAGTTTGCCCCCTAGTATAAAGGGCTGAATTCCGGAGACGCTAGATTCTCGCGAGTAAACCTAGCGTGATCACGTACTTCACTTGTAAGACAATGCGTTATCTTATGTTTTGCATCTGCTGAACGGGCTCCTTGCATATTTAATTATATCAAAATGAGTGCTACATGTTGGAATGATATCACGTGAGACTTGGTACATTAAACTGCATTCGCCATGTTTAGGTGACTACTAATAACGAACACCTTATTGGGCCAAAAAAGTATAGTTGGTTCGGGTCTGTGTTTGCTTTGAAGAAAGAAAATCCTCCTGAGACAAGCAAAGAAGTCGTGACGTTTCAAATATTGCTTATCCTCGCTTACGCAGTTCTAAAACACCAGATCTGGCGTGCGTTCAGTAGACGCTAGGACCTACGCTAGGACCTAGTCAAAGTCACGTGATCTCATTTAAAATGCACGGCAATATCTCACGTAATCTCGCGAAGTCTTCCTTTTTAGCGAGGTCCTAGCGTTACTGAACGGGAGGCTTGGCTTGCCAGCGAGTGGGCGTTTTTCTGTTTGATCGGTGACCTCAAGTCTCATAGTTCAGGGTACAAAACAGAACTAACTTTTTTGCGTTAGTCCTTTCACACTCATAGAGTCAGTCTCATAATTTTACTTACTTATGGTATTCTATTCCCGTTATCAACTCGAGCCACAGGCAAGGAATGCGCCGTTTACGAATTCACTTAATTCATGCTTCGCCAAACGCAATAATATAATCTATAAAGCGTTAACTTTTCTTGAATCGCTGAAGGCTTCGATGTTCTTGTTGGTAACGCAACAAGTATCCTATTGCGCACACCCGAAGTGAGCGCCACTTTTAGAAGTTAAGTAATATCCCATGATGTGCCAGTAGTTGACCCCAGCTACGAGTATTTTCTTACAAGTTCCTTCTATTTCTTTCAGAGCATAAACCCTTACATGGATGGTGAAATACTGAAGACTGTTGAAAAGAAAGCGCCACACGTGGGCCAACAGCAACACTTTGATGAAAACGACACGAAGCCATATACTTTTGAGTACATGGAAAAAATGTTTGGCAGCACAGCCTGATGAGCTTCCGGTCAACCCGAATACTTTGATATTAGCCAAGGATCCTGGGCAAGGATCAAAATCGTTTGGGATTCTGTTGACTCTTAAGCTATGTTACGAGATTATTTCCAAATCACGTTCATGCAACAGAATCCACCTGGCGGCATTTGAATGTACTTACATCTTGAACTGAGAGACCCACCGGAATTGACCCCGCCTGTTGATTATACCATAATGTTTATTTTGTTAACTCTTTAAAGTGTTTATGGTGCCAAGGAGTATAGTTGTTATCAGTGGATGAAAACATACGGTTTGTTCTTCAACAAAAGATTCGTCCTTAAGTTGTTTTACGTTGTACATGTACAGCATTAGTCGTCTCTTTTGAAGCTGTATTTCGCCATGTTTAGCTGGCTAAAAAACGAAATAGAGTTAGGCGTTCTACTCTCATAAATTCGGTCTCATAGTATTCCATACCGAGATAGGGTACTGTTTTCGTTACCTAGAAGAGCATCAAAACTATCAGCTACTGAAGAAAACTCTTCAAAGCTATTGTCGAATGGGGTTATCCAACCCCAAGGTTGTAGAATCGAATATGGGGCATACTTTCGCATTGCCCGTGACTTGAGTTGTGGGCTCATGCGGCAATAATTCAAGGTTGGACGATCGTTTTAATGATTTTAAACCCTAAAACGCTTCTATTAATATTGACAACTAAACAAGGACGAAATGCAGCTTTGAAGATCTTAGATTTCAAATTTCCGAGATTTACTTATTATCCATTTACTGCGCCTTGTGTAAATCGCAACTTTCCTTCCCGCCTCCTATGCGAATTTAATTCACCCATTACCCCCAGTCAACAAATTGCTTGATATCGTTTGGTAAGTTTTGTCCATAGCTGTTGTCGAATCAGATAATACAGGCCTTTGATCATTTAATTTAAGAACGTCGCAATATAAACATATCACAAAATGACAAATATCAGTAAAATACATAAATACTTAACAAATATAAAAATCAATCTTGGTTCTATTTTGAGGTACTTTGATTTTGTTAAAATTTTAATAAAATTTCATCTAAATACAAGACAACATAAGAATTATTATTCACTGACTTCTAACGCAAGAACGAAACAACCACTTTAGCTTTCTCTGTTTCTTAGAAACTGCAGGTTGCATCACATTCAATATTGCGCTGTCAAACACTCCTTTAAGTCCCAACTGCGTCAACGCGGAGCATTCGACGAATTCGCAAGCACCAATCTTTCTGGCCATTTTGCTTCCCTCGGCTGACGTCACGCTATCACATGCTTCCGTTTGAGATCGCAAATCTACCTGTGTGCCAACTAAAAGTTTGGGGATGTTCGGCTGTATTTGCTTTAGTTCCAAGTTCCATTTTTCGACAATGTTTTCAAATGATGCCCGGTTGACAACGGAGAAGCATAACAAGAAAACGTCTGTTCCAGGATAACATAAAATCCGCAGACGGTCGTAATCTTCCTGAAAATGTGAACAAAAGAGAATGTTAAAGACGACGAATACTGATCATGTTCACGGTTGTCGACAAGCACAAGATTCGTGTCATGCAGGACATTCGGCATGCGCGCACCCACTGGCGAGGGGGGCCCGGGCTTGGGGGCTTGAAGGAGCCCCCCCCCCATTTGGCGAAGTGGGCAAAAAGAGAGAAACAAAAGTCCCAGAAAACAAGACAAAGTCCACCAAAAAGGCGCAGACGCACAGTTCACAGTTCTGAAGGTGGTACCCCGTTTTTTTTTAGTCCTGCCGCCTTTTTGTCAGCAAAAGGTCCACATCGTCAGAAATTCGAGCCCCCACATTAAAGACTGAGTGCGCGCATGTTCACGTACCTTTGGTTGTAAGGAAATAGGTGTCGCTTGTGTGGAAAAGGCTTCTCATAGAACATTATACATATTTTACGGCCGGCGTAAGTGTAATTTGACACGCCCATTTCACGCATGCAAGCTACATAAACAAGTTTTACCGCGGTAGCCAAAGACAGTCACTAAACCGGTGTCGATGGTTAATAGCCCGTGACCACCAAATTTTATTAGAGAGTCGACTCCGAACTGAAACTGACGAATAGTGTCCCATGCTTCGAGTACATTTTCGAATACGCGATGCCATCATTCATATTACACCCTGCGACAGTTCTAGTAATGGAGTTTCGGATCCCGTATACCGAGTTTCTTGACTGGCTACGGAGAATTTTCGGCGCGTTTGCGGAGTTTAGGAGCGTGAGTCTTAGATTTGTACCGTGGGTTTAGTGTCTGCTGGCCCGGGATTAGGATTTAGAGTCAGGATCGTAACTGGGATTTAGAGGACCTGGCGGCCAAGAAATCGTTATTACTCCTGAGCTTGGTCAGTTTTTGAGAAGAGACTCGAGTGAAGTTTAGTCATGATCTCGGTATATATTCCGGGCTCCTAAAGCAGTCAGTTTGGTCTTAAACTATTTCCAGTCAACGACAACTCAGTCTGTTGGTGATTCTATTTCGAACCGAATTTGACTCTGCAACGAACACGAATTGCAAACACTCGCAAGCATATCTCAGAGATTTCAAGGGCTCTTACCTGGCCGGCTGTGTCGAACAATGCTAACGTGCATGGCTTTTCAGCGACTGTGACATTAACTGCAAAATAACATGAAATTATTCTAAAATGACATTAAAAACTGCAACCAAACACATCAAGCAATCACTGTACACGTACTGCGGTCATTCAAGAACTTTAAATGGTCACACTAATACAGGTGTGAGAATTTTCGGTGACGTTTGTTTGTAATCTTCCACCTATACTTCATACTGTTAGAAGAATTAGTCAGGCCTATAGCCTTTGTTCTAGAGGGCACAACGTGAATTTAACTTAAAAATTATCTAATCAAAACAAGCATGTTTGGCCACTGGCCGTCTGTAATCAAGTGAAACAACCCGTTATCGCCTTGATACTCACCTGCATAATTGTCGAAGACTGTTGGGATATAATTGCTGGGAAACTTGTTTTGTGTGTAGCTCATAAGTAAGCTCGTCTTCCCCACTCCACCGTCACCAACGACACAACATTTTATGTACGAGTTCTTTCTCATAATGTCCAGTCTTTGAACTAACTGTAAGTGATGTGATTAATCTAAGGAGTCGAGATTCCGTTCCGCCTTATATCAACATGAGGTGCGTTATTTTTAGAACTACAGGTCTGACCTAGTTTTACCAGCCAATAGGAATGCAGGATTGGGAAGGGCGTTTACATCTATTTTTATCCAGGAATACAACAAGTTGTGCCTGAGTCAGTACACCGAGATGCGCTCTCAAATTCGACTCCACAACAGTTCAAAAATGTTTGATTACGAAGGTACCATAATTCCTCGCTTGGGAAACATAATTCAATATTATTTCAGTTAAAAATTACAACACCGAGGCGTGAGTACTGCTCTGCAATGGGCTTGGAGAGCGCCTAACCGCCGTAATGTCGCTTCTGTTCTATTTTCGAAACTTGCCAGAGAAAGGAATACAAAAATCATAGCAGAGATCTTTTTTTCGTAAAAACGATGGCAGAAATTCTCAACGATTATGTAGGGACGATATCAACAAGTCTATGCATTTATCCAAATGTCCAATACAAAACTATAGATGTTAACTATTTATTTTCTGTAGAATTTAATTTTTTATTTCCTACCGATCTTCCATCATTTGGGTCACATGTTTTTTTCGTAAAATTTCGAGAAAGAGAACAAACCACATTCACAGCAAAACTAAGATATCAGAAACATGATCAAGTTTCATTTGATTTAATGTTCAAGAAAAAATCTCAAAAACGCTGTTCAAAATAATCATTTCGTTTTGTTTTATTTATCTTTTGAGTTCACTCAAGAAAATCATAAAAATCTTATTTTTGATAGCCCCTCATGCAGAAGTGGAACATTTTATAGCAATTTCTCTAACAAAGTCTTGAAGAACAGTGCAAAAAGTGTAGTATCTGAATTCTGAGATGTGATGCTTCCCACGTTAGCCAGAATTGTACTTTTTCTAGGGTCTCACATATCCTCAAAACAGGTATAAATCTAACTGGCCTGGTTTAGTCTAATCGGAGTCAAGGAGAATACTATGGCGGGCGCCAATGGCCGAAGTGCCGGTGATGATAATACAAGAATTGGTCCTTCTCAGAAAATTAGCTCACAAATGTCTACGATGATAAAAAATGCGAGTTGCCACAACAGTTTAAACAGGTGAGATCAGGCCTCACCCCCGGGCATTGCTACTACTTTATGTCTCTGGGAAAAATTTGCGACCGTCGCATAATTATCTCACCAGAGCGTAAGAGTGTTGTGAAGACACCGGGCATCGAATGGTACTGAAGCTATACTGTTAGACAGGATTGACTCTGTATTTGCTAGGTTTCCCTCAATCCGGTGAATAAACGTTTTCGTTATTGGGTTATTTGCCTTTAGGTTGTTGATTGTAACAACTGAAGGTCGTCACGAGCGTCGTTGCTGTAAGTTATGGTTCTGCGAACGTATTTTTTCGCTGAGCAACCCCTGCTCCTTTCGTCTACCACGTGTCCTGGCCTGGGGCCCCGAAACTCTCGCGAAGTTCATTTTTTCATGCGATTACTGTGCAGTTCGGGTATCTCTAAACCCGCCTTTCATTGGCTTAGTTGCAGTTGACAGTGTGTTGCCGGCAATGGACGCAACATTAGAAGAATCAATATTACAATAATACATTAACAACTACCAGACCGTTTCCACAGTTTCTAAATTCAGTAGAATATATATCATAGTCACACAGTTCCCTAACGCCATATGTTTCCTCCGGACTTTTGCCGATGGTAAATATATGCAGTTGTTGTCAGCAGATAAAGTTGGCGCGCATTATTTGTTCGATCAAAGTTGAGTGTGTTCTCAAGCAACAAATGGCATGTATTCATACAAGAACGCCTGTCTTATAAAAACACACATGTTGTCCTTGAGTGTTCGTAATTGTTCGAGTGAATACAATACGACGGACAATGGCTTACAGTGCCTTTATGAATGTTAGGAAATATTTACCCTTTTTAAACCTCAATACGCTCATTCGTTTGCACTGAAATATGTTGCATTGCAGGTAGTTGTTGTCCAATCATGACGCAGCAGACGACCAAACTATTAATGACAATAAAGCACTTCGGACATATTCATACGCCTAGCGATCCAGGTAATCAATAATTTAGTTGTGTAGGTAACTCGGCCTGGATAACGCGTCTACAATGCAAACTATGTTTCTAGATCAGTTGTAAATAAAGTAAAATTGTAGCATCAACTTCATAAATTTTTGTTTTTGAGAAACAGTAAAACGCAGAACTCGTCAAGCGAACAAGTAGCGTCCGATTAGCATAGACCTCTTATCATATCTCTCTCTTGCGTATTGATACATCATCGGTATTTGACGCAGAGGGATCAATGAAAATGCGAGCGCTGAATAGAAATACCTTAATCGAGCACTTAATTATTGACAGTGAGAGAGAAAGCAAGGGGAACAGAACGAGTGCTTGTCAACATCATGGTAAGATGGTTCAACTTGGCTTCAGTAGCATAGATAACGCATTGTCGGTGAAAATTTGTAGGAGATTCGATACTTGCAGCCCGGGGCCTTCACATGTTATTACCAATTAAGCGCGAGGATGAATAACCTTAACTATTTGTACTATATGGTGATGGGGATGTGTTATATTGCGTTGGCTTGCGCGATCAGATAAACTGGTATCTGCGGGCGCTGTTTGTGAGTGTCATCTGTTCACGTGCACTGCCCTTAAACACGACAGTTTCAGTTCGGTTGTCACGGTGATGATTCACAGTTGTAACATTGATCAGTTCTATCCAAGATAGCTATACCTCTACTAATAAATCGGCTGGTCGAACACTGGAAAACATTTCCACGACAACGCTGCTAAAGGCTACTATTACTTTGTATCTCTCTCGCTTACTGGCAGTCGGTGAGACAGTTGTGCAAAAATCATACTGAAGTTTTTGAACATTTTGTTTCAGGCTGATCAACTTACAGAGGAACAAATCGCAGGTAAGGGAGTGAATAAATATATGTTTTTATAACTCGTAAAAACAAGAAAATATAATAACAGAGCTAAAGAACCAAATGGAAAAACTTGGAAAAGTGAGGCTGAAATAACTTCCATTATGAGATGACGTGCAAGTATCAAACTAACAACCTATTATAGTAATACACGCAAGATGAGAGAGGTCGACTTCGTCCGTATGCATGCCCTGGGAATTCATAAAGATTTCGTAGTACATGAAAATCCATAACGCCGTTTCTTTTCCAGAGTTCAAAGAGGCGTTCTCCCTCTTCGACAAAGATGGCGACGGTACAGTGACAACAAAAGAACTGGGGACAGTGATGAGGTCCCTGGGACAGAACCCGACAGAGGCTGAGTTACAAGACATGATTAACGAAGTCGACGCCGATGGTAAGCTTGTCTATACAAACATATGATACTATATTCTCAGGTGTTAGATTCCGTGTCCGTTATGTAGGTAAATTGTCGATGAAACTGAATTTCAAAATAAAAATTACGAATAATTCGCAGTTGTCAATACAAAAAATGCCCATTGCCGTTGAATATGGTGGTGACTATGCTTAATGCTTTCTAGGAAATGGGACAATTGATTTCCCCGAGTTTCTCAGTATGATGGCGAAGAAAATGAAAGACACTGACAGCGAAGAGGAGATTCGTGAGGCATTCCGAGTGTTCGATAAAGACGGGAACGGTTTTATCAGTGCTGCTGAGCTTAGACACGTTATGACGAACTTGGGAGAAAAATTAACGGATGAGGAGGTCGATGAAATGATCAGAGAGGCTGATCTGGACGGTGACGGTCAGGTTAATTATGAAGGTGAGTGTTACTCGAAATGGACCATATTTCGGACTCATCAGGCCTATCTAACAAAAGAAGTTTCAGGGGGTCGAGGGGTCCGGACCCCCTTTTCCTTTGATTTTAGTGATATAAAATCTAGAATTTTCAAAATTGTTGACTTGAACTCCTTTTTCGATCCGACATCCCCCCCCCCTTTTAAAAATCCTGGGTCCGCCTTTTGTGTCGAATAAATCTGTATCGAAAAGGGATATCTTCTGTCTTAAAGTCCAAACGTATCAGTATGAATTGTTGTTTTTCTGTCACGGACCACCATATTTCTAGCCGAATCACTTTCGGCGTGAAAATGGCATCAATTCTAACTTATGGGTTCTGCCGTCCTAAAGATAGAGTGGTCAGTTTTCCCAGATTAGGCCGTGTTCGTTTCATGAAAAGTGACCTAAGACTTAAGGCAGAACTTTCGTATAACGCTCCACGTGACTATTTCCGAAAAATACCTTTGTCTTACCTCAGTGATATTTGGCCATTGCACAGACAATTTCTGTAAAATATTCCTAAATTTTGATGTGCTAACAGAAATTGTCAAAATTTTGCGCAGTAAGTATGAAGTGGAGCGGTTTCTCTAATCTTCTCTAAGTGAATTCAGCTAAGACGGGTGCTTTAGCAGTTAGTGGACTCATTCAAAAGCTGGTATTCTTGCATCGAAAATCCACGAGTGGCGGACAGAGACTCTGGAGTGCAATTCAGCCTACACTGCAATCTGTTATCGTTAGCTCAGCAGCCTACATCAACAAACGAGAATTAGAGCTCGCGTGGCTTGGTTTATCTATTATTAATGTATTAATGTCGATGATGCTGAATATTAATGAATGCAGATTATGATTATGAACGCATTGTCATGTTTGCTTCCTTTTCAGAGTTTGTCAAAATGATGACCAACAAGTGAGACCGAATTTTGTCGCACTCAGTGACACACTGCTTTACTGTTGATTACCGCCAGATGTCCCTCCTGTCTCCTGCAATACATAGATAGTCACCAGTCGACTTCACTTGTACAACATGTGGTCTGAATTTATGTAGACTTTAATTGATTTTAATAAAGTTTTTTTATAAATACCTCTGTGTTTGGGTTTAAAGACATAAACAAACTTGGGTGTCGCAAAATGAAGCGAATTACTAAGATCTCATTCAAATATGCACTTTACATTGCGCCCTACTGCCAACACACTCTAGAAAATGTACTGAATCAGATACATCGCAACTGCAAGTTACCAATTCTGCGAAATATCGATCAATACTATTGACGTAACCCGCCAGATGTCACTCCTGTCTCCTGCGCTACACAGATAGTGACCATCCCAGTGAAAAACAGTTGCAATGACTTGTTTGAGGACTTCACTACTGTAACATGTGGTCTAAATTGATGTAGACTTTAATTCGTTTTATTAAAAAATAAAATGTAAATAATGTTGTGCCTGGATTCAAAAACACAAACCAAAAAATTGCGTATAGGCCTACGGCGACTGAAGAATGGAGCGAATTACATCTCAACACGTTACGTCAACGGCTTCCATTGCCCATGCACTTTAGAAAATGTACTGAATTACGATCAGATATATGGAACTGCAGCTATGGAATCTTAGTACCAGTAACGTCACTCGTAGCCAAAGCGTTCAACAAGGGGCAAACACGAAATTATTGGCGTGCCTTGGCCAGTGAGAGGCAACCTGCAATGAACAGGGAGCAAACAGCCTCCACTCTATCACCTGCATTGGGTTTACAGGAGCAAATGTGCAGCTTCGCACATGACAACTTTATTATCACGCAAGTGTAGCCGCCGCAAGCGTATATACATGAAAACATAGTGGGAATCAATACAATTGCCTCAACCAAGTTTACAGAGGTTGTTATTTTGAAAAAAAATTCAGGCGTTACTCGGACGCAATGTACAGTGGCGCAATGCAGAGTTCTCTCGTCCAATCGCTAGGTCCCACTGTTAACCAATCCCAGAGTATCGATCCGTACTATACAGTGTAGGTGGATCACCTCTCTTGAATGGCCGCATTCAACTTGCGTATGATTGAAATATCACTTCGGAGATTAATGAATTATGCCATCCACTCCTACTACTTAAAAACATGGACTCTGTTAGTGCGTTAATGAATGGCCTTCTCATCTCTACAAACCAAAATACAGAATTGGTTTTGGTCTGCGTGTTTTTAATGAAAATTGGAGCGATGGTACGGTATTCTTAGATAGTACAGTTTCTAAAAAATCTTCTTAGGATCAGCAAAAGTGATGCGGGATTGTCTTTTTCTTGTCATTTTAAATACCAGCTTCAGAGGTGTAACGACTCCCTAGCCCTGTGACGCGATTGCCTGTGCTTTTGCCGACGGGGGAGAGAAGAGGCAGCAATGATGCGTATGAGTTGGGGCCCCCTCGAGGGGTGCTTGTGGCTGATTTTGCAAGCCACTCGTTCAAATATTTGTTTGTATGCGATTGTATGGCTTTTGAAATCCTTGATTTGAAGGACGGACGCTTTTTGCCGCTAAGTAATAAGATATGGGTTTCAAAACGTGCCGGAGCGCATGCTAGAACCAACTGACTTTTTGACATTACCTGTTAGGTTATAATTTTATTATCATTTTGCATTTTTACGTTCACTGTTTATCAACCGAGATTTTTTACCGTGCACCGCAGTTGTAATAACGATCTCGCGTAAAAACAAAAGCGTTTGACTATATTTTTTTCGGAAAATGAAAATTCTCTATGAACAGAATATCGTGATCAGTTGGACAAATGAAAAAGTACCCACAATAACTTCGTAATTTTGTTATCAAACGGTGACGTTTTAATGCAGAGCGAAAATCGTTGTCACTAATCTGATTACGCCAGATATCAGTTTTCCCGATAGTCCTATTGCGACGTTATCTTTTAGGTAGGAACCAGTTTCAGTGAAAGTCCTATAGCAAACGCATTTTCAGAGCAAATAAATGCCCAAGGCTGAGGTTAAAATGGTTCATCCCAACAGTAAACGTTAGGTTTCCAACGCAGGCTTATGTGGTAAGGTGAGCAGTCGATTGTGTCACAGCAAAGGAATTAATGTGTACCTATGTTTGCCCGCTCAACTATGCTGTCATTATTTCGCACCATTCAAACTACGCAGTACCTTATACTCGACCTAAGGCGATGTTTAAACAGTTACAAATTCATTGTACTGATTTTAATGCGTTAGACAGTGGCTTTGTAGTCAAAAGTGTTTGTTAATCACATAAAGCCCAATGGTGCATTGCGGGTAGCTCTCGTCCAATCAAAAGCTGCTAAGCCTAACCGTCAATTTTGGCGGAGGCAGAGTTTCATTCATTCTCAAAGCCACTGGTTAGGATAGCAGCATAAAATGGTAAGTGAAGCTCTTTAGCTTAAGTATTTATTTCTTGACTTATATTTAAGTTCTGTTCGACATTTCCGGCAGCAGTGAGCAATACGCAGGTTGCGGGCTAATGAACAATGTGGTAATAGGACATTGAAATGTTTGTTGCTATGGCTTCCGGACGATCATGTTTCAGCGACACTGTCATGTTGCTAGGCCAAGTTGTGCGCTTTTTTTTGCTGCGCTCAAACTATTGTTGAGAAAAAAGAATTTGCTTGAAGGGACTCCGGATGATTTCTTTGTTGAAAATAATATTTACAAGAAAAATATTAGATTTTTGGACTAGATAATGGATAGAGGATTGTGTTGGTTCAGAGGTTTTCAATCGATGCAATGTTGAGTGTTATTGAATAAGGAATGACGTATACAGACAAATAAAGAAATGTTATTGTGCTCTACAAAATTGATCGCAAAAACCTCACCTTTCAGTGAGCACAAAATCTGACAGTGACTGGAAATAAGGACGAGGCGGTTTCGCAAGCAAACAACGTCAGCTAAGATTTAAAGCCCCTTGACGATATCACAATCCTGGAAATCTATAAATGCTAACTAGCCTTCACTTTGACATATTCCTTCAAAAGAAACTTCCTCATCGTAAACTGCGCCAAACAGTGTCCCAAGATAATAATTGTATTAATTGAACGCGTACTGATGTCATTTTGACATCATATCTAACTTGCTACCGACATTAATAATTGAGTCAAAATGTTTTGCCATTTCCCCTATATCGACTTGTTTTTCAATCCAACGACTTTTAGAATTTACATTGCTTTTTCTATACGTTTAGGAATTAAAAATGTCGTTCTGCCATAATATAACAAACGGTCGTTTAAGATACAGAGTACCTTCACAAGAAAAATGTTAAAGTACTGAATGGCCCTCTATAATTTTCCTGACACTTTCGCAACAACATTTTCACTGAAACATTTCTTCTGTTCTTCAATTTCAGGCAGACCAATTGACAGAGGAACAAATTGCTGGTAAGTGGCGCCATCTTTTGACGGATACGTACATTGTATGTGATTTTCTCATGCTGTTTACATTAGTACACAGATCTATAGGCTTGTAATCCGCCGCGGTGCGCCCTCATATCCAGTTTGCAAGATTTTTTTAATCATTGCCAAAATAGAAGTAATAAAATTACAATAAATTACACATTATCCAAGGAACGGTATACAATGAGTGCTAAGTATATCAAATTGGGTTGTGAGTTCTTCCGTTCTTGAGACTTCGGTCCACACTAGAGATTTTAAAACCTATACCCAGTAACGAGCCATTGTAATCCGTGCTGTCTAAAATCACATGGGTGTTCCATTATGATAGTCACCTGCATGTTTTTATCTTCTCTTTATTCTTTTCAATTCCAGAATTTAAAGAGGCGTTCTCCCTCTTCGACAAAGATGGCGACGGTACAGTGACAACAAAAGAACTGGGGACAGTTATGAGGTCCCTGGGACAGAACCCGACAGAGGCTGAGTTACAAGACATGATCAACGAAGTCGACGCCGATGGTAAGTGCCATAAGGTATCTGACGTCATAATAATTGGAACATTAGAAATTATGGTGCTTATTGATGAGTTTCCCTCGATAACAAACTTCACATTCGTTGGTCATTGCGGGAGTTTCAGGCGAAATGACTATGCCGTTTTACTTTCCTTCTCCGTCAAGACGTCGTCAAACGTTTTTGGCATTGAATTTAAAAACGGTTATCCGCCGTGTAAAAATTTATCAAGTCTCTACTACTATCTTCTCTGGAAGCAAATTTAAGATGCATTACATATTTTGCAAGACATATGTCGAACATAAAAACTTGGTTCCAATACTTCACTAAAATAATATTGAGGGCCGTTTCGGGGGTCAAAAAGGGCCAAATTCAAATTAAGATGAAACAAAAAATGGTGTACTAAGCCAAGCGTAACATCTACATGCAAGAGGTTAACCACAAAAACATTAAACAAAAACGTTCTGCATTCGCAATTATGTGAAACATGATGTTCCAATCAAATAGTTACATTATGCAAATAATGCTCAATATAACTTTAAGACCAACCGTTTGTTTATAGGAAATGGTACGATAGACTTTCCCGAGTTCCTGACCATGATGGCACGGAAAATGAAAGACACTGACAGCGAAGAAGAGATTCGCGAGGCCTTCCGAGTGTTTGATAAAGACGGGAACGGGTTTATCAGCGCAGCTGAACTTAGACACGTCATGACTAACCTAGGAGAAAAACTAACAGACGAAGAGGTCGACGAAATGATCAGAGAGGCTGACATTGATGGTGACGGTCAAGTGAATTATGAAGGTAAGTTGAAAAGCCACAATAAATAGAGGTTGAGTAAAAATAACTAATTTATTCTACATTTTTAAGTACATTGTCATGCTGGACACTGTTAACGTCACGTGCAACGAATGTGGCATAAATCTTTTTACGATTCTTGTAACGCATGGCAACACACTGAAAAGATCGATTTCCCACAATCCATTGCGAAAACAATATATTCTTTGATGCATACAAATGGCTGTTCTTTGTACAATTGCACCATTGTCAAATGTATTAATAAAATGGCCACTTTCGGCAAGACAATTCACAAACGTCTGATTTTTTATTTCAGAATTTGTAAAGATGATGACGTCATCTTAGCCGTTGAGTGCAACACTTGCGAAGTTGGTGGTGGTATACTACTGCGATAGTGCACTGTTTGAGACAATCGATGTACAGACATTCAAACCAGCTTGTGACTTTATGCCTTATGATTATGAGATAACATTTGATGTTCTCTGTATGAATGTGAACGAATGTCATTAAATTTGTCTATTTTTGGAACATTAAGTCTTGTTTCACTACTCTCAAACTAAATTAAGAGCAACACTCACCCAAAGCGCACGTCTCGCAAGGCGCTGCAAAGCGACGTCTCAGCGATAAAATCTCGCAAAGTGATTAAAGATTTTTAAAAGCGCTATAATTAAACTTTCTTTCAAAACATCAACTTTTAATTTGGGTCACTTACCAGTGTAATACTGGTCTCAACCAGTTCATTACTACAGGGCTTGGAATTTTCCTCTTTCAAGAGGATTTCTTCTTTTTTGGTTTCGATTTCATCTTATTTGATTTCCAGTTTACTATTTTTTCGTATACTTTTTATCATTATTTTGACTTTGCTATGCAGCAACGTTTATTTCACTCAAGTTTTAAAACACAAAAATATGTCTATCACACATAATCCTATTTATTTGTGGAACGATGCATTTCTTGGAAGTTTAATTTCCTCTATTTCGTTATTGATCATTCTAAGCCCTGTTTCTCAGAGTGGAAGTTAGGGATTACTGGACATAGGAAGTACTGACCCTTAGCCATTATGGGAGCCAATGACCGGCGCATAAACCGCCAGGTCAAGTCAGTTTGTTGAGTCTTGTCACGAAAATCAGTCCCATTTGGTAAGAGAACAACCAGGGACCACTTTTATATAGGTAAGTGAAGGAAGGCAGGTTTATATTATAGCAGTCATGAACTTGGCAACATTCTTCTCGTTTCGTATATCCCCGGCTCATGCACTCAAAAAACTTGTAACTAATTTTCCATTGAAGCCTACGGTTTGCTGGGCGGTTTTAACACGTCAACATGGAGACAGAAGTTTAATTATTTAGATCTTTTTTGCTAAATGATAAGTTTTCCTGACATTATCGAATATGAATCCACCTGGACTGAACACATGACAAGATGTTTTGATTTGATAATAAATACTGTTTTGATGACACTTCGTCAACTGTACGCATCGAGACTGAATTTCCCTTGATCGCCAACTATTTGACTCTCATTAGCCATCCCACGGTCACCAACGAATTGTCTTTCACATTATTTGTCTTACAAAATTGTTTATTTTCCCTACAAAAAATTAAGCTAGGCCTACATATCTCAGCTTTATCGATACGTGAGATTTGTTGTTCAGTGACGCCCCATCTGAATAAACCTTTTCTTACAAATGATCATGACACGAGTTTACAACTTTCAAACCAGTGTCCTGCCCCTGTTCTGCCGCTGTGCCGGGTCGGTCTCGAGAGTGTGTACCTCGGCAGCATAGATTGAGGGCACTGAAATAAAAATGGATTGAGGGGACTCTCAAGATGCTTACGAGAATGGGTTTGGCTTTATCATATCGAGCAAATTCAGAAGGGCCAGAAATGAAATCATGCCCTAAAGCTAACCCGAACCATGCTTTATAGTCGCTTAAAGTCCCGTTTACACTATTAAAGTTGATACGGGTCATCTGGCAAGGAACGAGATGATCGAGCGCAACTAATTTGTGTAAACAGAACCAACACAGAGCTAACTGACACCACGGTGAGAACTTTCTCACCCGTTTGTGAGGTAGAAGTGAGAGTTGGGCCCCATCATCTTGCTATGTTTAAACGCGAAACTAGTGTAGAGTTCAGTAGCTGTCTCGCGGCCATCTAGTCAAAATCGTGTGTTCTCATTTTAAATTCACAGCAATATCTCACGTAATCTCGCGAAGTCTTGCTTTTTTGCCAAGTCCTAGCGCAGGTCCTAGCGTTACTGAACTCTACCTGGGCCGAGGCAAAAGGGATCATCTCTATTGCGCAAAAATGTTCACTCGCGCGCGGGCTCACACACGCAAACGCACACACACATACACACACGCACGCACGCACACACACACACACACACACACAGGTGATCATTTTTGAGCAATTTCTACGATTTGCCAAGCAGCTGCCCAGCGTCTTGTCTTTTAACTTTGATCCTGGCCACCACTTTTCCGCCTTGTCACGGTTTCTCAGTGGTATTTGTGTGTGAGTAAACGGCCGCTTCACACCAATTATCTTGAGCTGTGTCAGTTGCGCCATGCCTCTACACAGGACTTAGTCTCGCTTGAGAAATTTGCTCCAAGGCGGAGTGTGTATGCGGCCGGCGGGCATAGCACCTTCAAATTTCACAGCACGTCGTCTTTTATCGTATATTTACTTCATAGACCCTATTCACGCCGACAGGAGGCGCGTTCCAAAACGAGGCTCGCTACGATAGCTCTGGTAGCTGATCCACGTAGTTGTACTCCGCGTTGCTCGAACAACTAGCAAAAATACGGACATTCTGTTTTACAATCCCCAAGGACGTTGGGATTCGGAAGCGTTGGGTCCTTACCATACGCCGCGACGAAGGAAAATATGTCCGTGTAAAATTGATAACTGTTTTCATATCATAATTTGTCGCATCTCGGAGTGGATACCGCCATAGCAGTTAAGAGGACCGGAGAATCTTCGGCCAGCCAGGCTGTGTTTTCATGACTATGGGTTGAAGCGCGATGCATTTTTCTTTACGAAAAGGACAGGGCCCTCAATTTTGGGGCCAAATATCGGCCCTATTCCCCTCTCAAAAATATTGAAAAATCACACGAAATTCCTGGCCACGAGGCCTAAAAATCTCCTTTGTGATTGAAAATTTTTCTCCAACGGTTCAAATCACCTGTGACCACAGAGGTGACAATTTGAAAAAGTACAAAATCACAGGCGGATTTAGGGGGAGGGGGCAGGGGCAGCAAAATGCTATGAGCCACCACTGTTGAATATATCTTCAACTCGTCAACAATACGACCAGATGACCTGGTTCGTGTAGAAAGCATTTTCATCAAGAATTTATTAGAAGAAACGTAACCCTGCATTCAGCATGATACCTAATCCGTAACACTACGATCGCCGCAATTTGGTCATGTTTACTTTTCATGTTTCGAATCTAGTTTTCCTGAAAAAAAAACTATATCCTTTCGTCAAACAACTCTTTGGTGCATTGACTTGTTCTTTAACTGTATTTTCTACGAGTCTCTGTGGTTAATTATTGACACATTTTTTAAGGTTTAATATTCAGGTTGGACTCCTAAGACCGGCCATTTAACTCACGCAGTGTAAATTTCCGCTTTGTTTATCGCAGTGAGCCTCGCTTTGGATTTTAATGTCCGCCGCGTGAATAGAGTCTATGGCGGTAGTTCATGAACAAGTCACGTTGTGTGGGACAGTTCCAGAATCTTGAAAGTGTTTTCACACTGGGAGACGTCATCTTAACATGCCTGTTGTTACTCTTTTCTTGTGCTACATATAGATGGCGCCGTGAAAGTGGGTGAACAAGGTAGGCGTTCCGTAGAGGCGCTAATCTTTCAAAACTGTAAGAACACTGATTCATTACTTCTCGAGATATCGCCAAGAATTACAAGCGAAGCACGTGATTATACCAGTTTCCTTAGCGAAATTATTGTGCCCAGTTGTAGGCACAGGCGCTCGGATTTCCAGATCACTCATAACGTCATTTTCGATCGAGGAACAGATAAACCCAAGTGCCTGTGGTTGTAGGCTTGTAAACGTCATGTGACGTTACAAATGACTTGACATGGTTTTCCATTTGCGTTTTCGTGTTGAAGACACGTGCCTCGAGAATCTTTCGCGCAGAATATTTACCAAGCTATATATTTATTCGATTTATTTTGAGGATCTCTGTCAATCTTTTATTTTTGTATGATGGTTCCTGGTCGTACCCGCTCAGCAATCATGTTCCCCATATAGACCCGTGTGCAGAATAACAAGATTTGTTTTCTGTCACATTGCTTACGAAGCTATAGTGTGATGTCACGGGATAGCAAAGGAACTTCCCGGGGTCTGCCGAGTGACTGGAACCCACGGGAATAGGCGATTTATTAATAAATCACTAATAAGGATTCCGCTGCCTTTTAGTTGAAAGTTAATAAATTCAAAAAGTCTATCCAACCTAAAAATAATCCCAAAATGCGTTTTAGTACTAAAACTGAGTGCGCTTCTTTTTAAAATATGACAAGACAGAGGAAAAAATGATACTTTCATGTCTTTTGTTATTATTTTTTTAGAAATACACTACTGATATACGGACATGAACTTACCGTTTTATGGGGAAATACATTTTGATGCGATTTCTTTCTCCGTTGTTGACACGGTAATTAGCCAGCAAACCTTTAAAACGCGACACTATCGAATGATGTTATGGACAAGTTTATCAACATGTCATGCGCTTGCCTTTTGATCACGTATGTGACAAATGGACTTTATATCTGTCTTTTTAATTGAGCAAATAGAGATGGCAAGTTGGCAGCAAAACACTGTTATCAATAGCATGACCATATTCCTATTTTGTACATATTCAACACGAAATCCTATAAACGTTGTAAATTTTCCCAATTATCTATTCCTTTGCAAACAACGTTCAAGTTCTTTCGTAGAAACAACAAAAGCTGCAATTTTCAATAGCGCCTTATGCCAAAAAAGCATAGTTGATCCGTGTCTTTGGTTGTTTGAAAATCTAGTCGGTGGTTATTGAGTTGCTCAATTTTTCAAAAAAGTCAATCTATCTGAGACAAGCACATGTGATGCGGGATTTTATAATACGCATCGTTTGACAATCATGGCGTTCCAAACCTTGCTTACTCCTGCTTACGTTTCTTCGTGCACTTTCAAAATTCGCCAGACCATGCATTGGCTGAAATGGGTGCAGCCCAGTGTTTTTTTTGTTTCTTTTCAGTGGGTGAATGGGTGGCCTTATGCAATATAACAGAAACAGTTCAAAATCAATTCCTCGTCCTCAGCTGGTATGGTGGGGAGCACTAAAATCATGTAGCGCAACTAGAATCGGAATTTGTCGCATACGCGAGGTGACATATCTGAAGGTTTCACAGCGGTTATGGTATTCACTTGATTTTCGACTTAGACTGTAATAAAAACTGCCGGTGGTCACATAAACACACCGATGGCTTTCTGATATCGTTTTTGGGATGGTTAGGTGATATATGTTTCAAACACTCGTGACGTTTTTTGATTTTGGTGTTGAGCGGGAAGGATATCTTCGGCGCATGTGGACTGTAGAAGGCAATAAATCCTTGCCTTTTTGTCAAAAAATATTTGGGCCGCTTACCGTTGCAAAGTACGTCTCATCTTGCGCCGTACCTAGATTAAATATGATTTCTTGCTTTGAGACCAGGCACATGAAGTGGTGTTTGTCACTGCGGCTCAATTTCAGCCGACGACGCCGGTATACCCGTGGGGGACGTTTTATTGTATTGCATCCAATTTCAGTTCAAGCAAGCTATGGATTTGCTTTGGAAGGGCAAACATCTCTCCAGTGAAAGTCGTTTTGTAGTGGAGTTAATTTAAAACTGGTTATCGATAGGGCACATGTCTTGTCAGGCAAATGATTATGTATTCATGAACATGTAGACCTCTTGGTTAAAGTCAGTAACACTGAAGGCAGGTACTGAAATGCGTTCAGATCAAGAGGCGAAACCTGAACTCTTACCACGAGCGCGCACCTTTCCGCAAAACGCAACAATATTACCACGCACAAAAGCCCTTCAGTTACCACGAAACCTGGGCCCGGTCTCTAATCTTTGTACTCGAAACGAACTCGAAACTATTTTTGGCAATTTCTCTGCTCCTTTTGTGCGAACTTAAGATAATAGGCCTTTTGCGAGTTTATAACAATAACGCGAGATTATGTGAGACTTAACTGTGACGTCACGGGAAGTGGGGCAAAAGCTTATCGTTTGGTCATTTGTCCAATACGGTAGCAGAGTGTATTCTGTTATTGTCTTCGAGTTTTTAGCCGTTTAGTTCGAAAAATGTCCAAAAGCATTGCTGTTATGGCAAATGAACTTCAGATTCGCACTACAATACGTTCTATCGCGTTCTGTACTAATTTCGTCCTGTGTATTTTAAACGGCGGTAGGCGAAATCCGCTCACTGATAAAGTTTTCACCTCGTCAAAAATACATTCTACACCTAAAATTAGCAACTAAAAGGCTCTTACTTTCTTCAGTGACTCTTTCTGCTTCTAAACATGTCTTCGATGAAGCATATATACGGGAATTCAGGTGACTTTGGCGAAGAATTCCAACTCCACTTTGTGGTTACTGTTNATGGCGGTAGTTCATGAACAAGTCACGTTGTGTGGGACAGTTCCAGAATCTTGAAGGTGTTTTCACACTGGGAGACGTCATCTTAACATGCCTGTTGTTACTCTTTTCTTGTGCTACATATAGATGGCGCCGTGAAAGTGGGTGAACAAGGTACGCGTTCCGTAGAGGCGCGAATCATTCAAAAATGTAAGAACACTGATTCATTACTTCTCGAGATATCGCCAAGAATTACAAGCGAAGCACGTGATTATACCAGTTTCCTTAGCGAAACTGCATGTATTGTGCCCAGTTCATCGGTAGGCTCGTAAACGTCCTGTGACGTTACAAATGACTTGACATGGTTTTTCATTTGCGTTTTCGTGTTGAAGACACGTGCCTCGAGAATCTTTCGCGCAGAATATTTGCCAATCTATATATTTATTCGATTTATTTTGAGGCTCTTTGTCAATCTTTTATTTTTGTATGATGGTTCCTGGTCGTACCCGCTCAACAATCCTGTTCCCCATATACGCCCGTGTGCAGAATAACGAGATTTGTTTTCTGCCACATTGCTTACGCAGTTATACTGTGATGTCACGGGACAGCAAAGGAACTTCCCGGGGTCTGCTGAGTGGCTGGAACCCACGGGAATAGGCGATTTATTAATAGATCATTAAAATGGATTCTGCTGCCTTTTAGCTGAAAGTTTATCAATTCAAAAAGTCTATCCAACCTAAAAATAATCCCAAAATGCGTTTTTGTCCTAAAACCGAGTGCGCTTCTTTTTAAAATATGATAAGACAGAGGAAAATGATACTTTCATGTATTTTATTGCTATTTTTTAGAAATACACTACTGATCTACGGACATGAACTTATCGTTTTATGGGGAATTACATTTTGATGCGATTTCTTTCTCCGTTTGGTTGTTGACACGGTAATTAGCCAGTAAACCTTTTAAACGCGACACTAAATCGAATAATGTTATGGACAAGTTTATCAACAAGTCATGCGCTTGCCTTTTGATCACGTATGTGACAAATGGACTTTATATCTGTCTTTTTAATTGAGCAAATAGAGATGGCAAGTTGGTAGCAAAACATTGTTATCAATAGCATGACCATATTCTTGTTTTGTACATATTCAACACGAAGTTTAATAAACGTTGTAAATTTTCCCAATTATCTATTCCTTTACACACAACGTTCAAGTTCTTTTATAGAAACAACAAAAGCTGCAATTTTCAATAGCGCCTTACGCCAAAAAAGCATAGTTAATCCGTGTCTTTGGTTGTTTGAATATCTAGTCGGTGGTTATTGAGTTGTTCAATTTTTCAAAAAAATCAATCTATCTGAGACAAGCACATGTGATGCGGGATTTTATAATACGCATCGCTTGACAATCATGGCGTTCCAAACCTTGCTTACTCCTGCTTACGTTTCTTCGAGCACTTTCAAAATTCGCGACCATGCATTGGCTGAAATGGGTGCAGCCCAGTGTTTTTTGTTTCTTTTCAGTGGGTGAATGGGTGGCCTTATGCAATATAACAGAAACAGTTCAAAATCAATTCCTCGTCCTCAGCTGGTATGGTGGGGAGCGCTAAAATCCTGTAGCGCAACTAGAATCGGAATCTGTCGCATACGCCGCGCGAGGTGCCATATCTGAAGGTTTCACAGCGGTTATGGTATTCACTTGATTTTCGACTTAGACTGTAATAAAAACTGCCGGTGGTCACATAAACACACCGATGGCTTTCTGATATCTTTTTTGGGATGGTTAGGTGATATATGTCTCAAACACTCGTGACGTTTTTTGATTTTGGTGTTGAGCGGGAAGGATATCTTCGGCGCATGTGGACTGTAGAAGGCAGTAAATCCTTGCCTTTTTGTCAAAAAATATTTGGGCCGCTTACCGTTGCAAAGTACGTCTCATCTTGCGCCGTACCCAGATTAATTATGATTTCTTGGTTTGAGACCAGGCACATGAAGTGGTGTTTGTCACTGCGGCTCAATTTCAGCCGACGACGCCGGTATACCCGTGGGGGACGTTTTATTGTATTGCATCCAATTTCAGTTCAAGCAAACTATGGATTTGCTTTGGAAGGGCAAACATCTCTCCAGTGAAAGTCGTTTTGTAGTGGAGTTAATTTAAAACTAGTTATCGATAGGGCACGTTTCTTGTCAGGCAAATGGCTCTGTATTCATCAACATGTATACCTCTCAGTGGTTAAATTCAGTATCACTGAAGCCAGGTACTGAAATGCGTTCAGATCAGGAGGCGAAACCTGAACTCCTACCACGAGCGCGCACCTTTCCGCAAAACGCACAAAAGCCCTTCAGTTACCACGAAACCTGAACTCCGCCCCCAACCAGTTCCCTTTACCACAGACAAAAGTGTGCGACTAAGAGCCCTTCATGCGGTAGAGTGTCTCAGTGTGGTTGAAGTTCAGGTTCCATGATGTAGTTTTTGTTCGTGGTAAATTTTTTTGGATGGGGGTAAAGGTAGTTTCCTCCTCCTGTTTATACTGTCGTGGATTTCTTTTTGTGTAAAATCCCAGGCAACGGAACCGACGCACATCTCTCTTCGACTTATGATTAGTCGACGTTTGAACCTGGACAAATTATTTTTACACAACGTAACGTATTTGCCATAGTTCACATTCATTGGTCTTCCAGTATATGTTGTTTCGGGTATATAAATAGTATACATCGTAAACACAAAACCCAAGTAAATTGCGTAATGCAGCAGTGGAACACAATCAGAATAGCCTACCGGTATTTAATATATTCCACTTAATAAACATTTATCGCACTCATTCGAGAGAACTTAACCACGTCTATAGCAGATATTAAAGACGATATTGAATGAAATCAGTCTAGTTCTTTCTTTGAAAACGCGTCTACAATATCAGTTGATTAAAATAATGAGCCAAACTACATAAATAGTCATATTAATAAATGAGCCATTCTTCAAATTCGCCATGCGGTATATGGATACCAATAAACGATCACGGGCACATTTAGCTCGTATTGATACTCACTGTGTTAACCAGCAAAGCGGAATAACGTTACTGTATTGCCTCAATGAGAAGTAACAGAGGGTACAGTGATTTGGATGGAGATAAGATACATGCACGATGACCACTTCTATTTTCACTGCAAGCTCTGACCGTCAACAACAGTACTGGTTCTGTTGCTGAGGATCGTTATTTTACGACGAAAAATAAAAGAGCAACAAGACTCCGACAAAATTGTTATGCTTTTTCATCCTGAGTCCATGAGTTAAATTGTCTTGTTGTTCTGATGAATGAAAGAGTTCCACTTGTTACGTATGGAGTTCCTATTTGACAGTCCTGTAGGCTGTGCCATATACAAATAACAGCGTTCGTCACTGTCTTCCGATGGTCAAACAAACTGGGTCCTATATATTGAAGTGCCATTTAACCCGTAGTTTTTGTCAAAAAACAAGTTTGATTTAGGCCCCTTGACTGTTATAAAATTGGTCTTATCTTGTTCCTTGTTCAGTTTAGGAGTGATTTGTCGACTTGTGAAGTTCGTTATTTCTTATGCAATATAACTGTAAGCTATTTCGTTACCCTGGAATCACCTCTGTATAGACTACGGAACCGTTTGAGACCAATTTCGTAGATAAGAGGTGAATGAACTAAATCAAGACATTTTCATAGTCACAGCACTGGTTTAATGCCTCTTCAGCAAAGACAGATTATTTTGCATGGCCGGTACGGCTATGATCTGAAACGAATCTCACGTTCACTTCTTATGCAAGCCTGTAGAGCATCGCATATTGTTGGCCAAGAGATTATCCGATAAGATTATCTAAAGTAATTGTAAAAATATTGCCGCGAGTGCTTCTGTACGCCAAAGTCCCAGCTGAGATCGTCGACCAACGAGATCGCCCCGCCGGATGTCGTTGGTCGATGGTCAGATACATGTACAAACATGTTGTTACAGCTGAATGTTCCATGAGTCCATTTTGCTCTATTATACACAATTTACTAAAAGGTAATTATTTTTCATAAAGAATACCCCCTGCCCACTTTTATGCGTCACGTTATTTCTCTGAAAGGGGTTGAAGACTGGACGTAAAATAACCCTCCGCTAGCAAACATAAATCAATATTAATTCCCGACTAACAATACAACAATCAATGTAAGCCACGGGGTTACAATAGGGTTCGGGAGTATTGTAGGCTTTTTCAATTCACACGCATGTTAAGGATGAAGTGTTGATATAGTTGAGCGGAGTGATATTCAATCTCCGGTGGAGTAGTTATAATTTATTGGCCCGGAAGCACCTAGTTCAGTGTTGCAGTGTTATCGGAGGGGTGGAGGCGGCACATCCCTCAGAATGGTAAGTCAATGTTTGTAACTATGAGAGCACGATGCTAGCTAGGGCTGTTTTATTGTAAATTTGAGGTGTTTGTATAATACCATCCTTACCAAAAATGTTTTTGAAATCGAATTATTAAAGCACAAATTCCCAAATCCCTGACAATCACTGCAAGTGGTATGGTAATACATGAAAGTAATGCCCGACAGAATCCATTCTAATTATTTTTTTTATTGTGGATTTCGAAATTTGATGGATATGTGGCGATGATCTACTCAGACACGTTGGATTTGAGCCAAACTTACCAACTGAGTTTGTAGCCTTTAACAAGGTTCAGTAATTACAACCAAGAATCCTCGATCATTCTAAATGTTTACTGAGGGAAGATTAGATAGGGTGCGTACGGTTCGTACGAAATGTATCACTACTTTGAGTCGGAAAATCGACACTTTTTACTAAAAGAACGTCTCACGCTTGCAAACAAACTTATATTCATGTGGTTAGTTTCATATACAGGCGTTCTTATTCACTGGAACAGTTCCATACTGGCATTTATAACGGTGCAAAGAAACCATGGAAATGTCTGTTTCACTAAAACTCTGATATACTGTTTCATTTGTGCAAAGTCGGAAACCAAACAAGACGAAACTTAAGCCTTGATGTATTTAATCTGAGAATTAATAGAAACCTTACGTGATTCTTTGGTACGTACACCTGAATATCCTGTGACGATTTGCTCAACCAGGTAACTGTCAAATAATTGATCGAAACATTTCTACTTTAGCTCATTTTTATAACAGGTGATGATCTTTTACAAAAACTATCAGCTTCTAAGGCATCGAAAAATATTCCGTGCACAAAGTTACATTTTAAACAAAACCAGACTGGACTTCGTGACTCGTATCCTGGAATATGGACCACAAACAGTGAACCAATCGCGCCAAGTAGATCTCACCAACGACATAGACGATTTACGGAAATCGTTACACTCGAATATTATTTTTTCCGGAGAAACGGGATAAAAATCCGAGGACTCTCCTTGCTTGCTTTCCACGGTCCTGCCACTACCTCAGTTTAGATAGAACGAGATACGTGTTAGTATCCCCGGGGATGAGGGCTTGTATAAATATTGTTGTAGTTTAGACAGACGCAGAATTGAAAATGAGTATCACACGTCATTACACAGTACACTGACATCAGGAAAAAATACACCAGAGCGTTTTTATTGCTTAATACTTGGAAGCCGTTTTCACACACATCATCAAAAATTGATGCTCACAGTACACTGACATCAGGAAAAAATACACCAGAGCGTTTTTATTGCTTAATACTTGGAAGCCGTTTTCACACACGTCATCACAAATTGATGCTAAGCATATTTTATTACAAAAGGCTGTCATGAAGGCCATAATCAGTGGCAGATCTACGTTTTCAGTAAGGGGGGGGGGTAGGATTTGAAAGAATCCGAGGCGCATAGCGCCGAGCGGAAGGAAGATCGGGAGGGGGTTTCCCTCTCCCGTGTAAAATTTGTTGTGGTTTTTAGTCAGTGGCTGATTTCGTTTTTCTGGCGAAATATTTTTAAAGTATTTATTNTTAGCCCCCTGAACCCCCCCCCCCCCTTTAGATCCGCCTCTGATAAAAATATGCGAGCATTGGACTGTTTTTGCTAACAATTAGCATTGTACGTGCGATGTTAGATCGGATGTCTACACTACCGTTTGAATGTGAAATTGTATTTCTCCAGACATGAAAATCATCAGTTTGAAATCAGCATTTTATCATGTCAAATACGTTTCACGGATTCCCACTGTTAACTCTAAAGCTGATTCTTGCGTAGTTGTTTACTGAGTGCACTTACGTGGGAGATTAGCTCTCAGTTTTATTATTTATAGAAATGTAACAAGACATGCATTAGAAATGTGCACAGTTTGAAACCCGGGATATATAATGGGCCTGGACTCGGTATTGTACTCATATCAACAGGAGCCGTACACGTTGTGTTCACGAAGTCCATCTCACCTCCTCGCCTGTTGCGAGTGATTTCTTAATTGGCGTCATTACCGTCGACCAGTTCATCTATTGACGTATACAACCCCTGTAGTTGACATGATCTTGTGAAGCAATAAGTGCCTATACAATTTATCAACGCGTTTCGTACGTGTATTGACCACCGCCTTGTCGCAGACATTCTCGTAGTGGCAATGTTCTATAGCAGTTAGAAACCCCACACCGCCAAATACTGAAGCCAGGCAAAAAGTAAACAGCACGCTGCTATCATAAACACACCGCTCTGTGAACACGTAAAATAGACCTTTCTTACCGTTGAATAGAATCATTCCACTAGTCCAGTCCCGAACAAGACATGAAAAAACTAAATAGCTCGCGGAACACCTTGTTTGCGAAAACATTGAGACCACGATACAATCACGATGGGCGACTGGGTGATGATTCAATAATGTAGGCGATCGAGAGCGTTTCTCCCGACCGTTGTATCGGGGTCGTACTAGCGCCGCTAGTGGGGTATTTTATCTGGCGTTAAGGTACTAGAACTTGCTAATTTGTTTCTTCAATTTTGAATTCGTGTATGGACGGGTCCGATTTACTAATACTGCTTCATAAATTCTGCAGAACCTGTCTACTCTTTGCGACAACCTCCTCTGCGGGTAGAACATTGACATCCAGAATTCCTATTGTCGTATTGTTGATGAGATGGAAGCAATCAATTATAAATTAATGTACAAGTACGCATGCACAGAATCCCTCTGTAGACCCCTCGCGCGCAGCAATGCATGCGTATTGATTATGAGTTTTAAATAACATCAGAAACGATAATTGGCAAACACAGTTTTAGAGACGAAGAAACATGTGTCATTGAAAAGATGACAGTGAGATAAAAGGTTTTATGAAAGGTGACGATTGTTTTGATTTTTACAGGCCGACCAGCTTACAGACGAACAAATAGCAGGTACGTATAATTAATGGTCTGTTTACCTTGTCTGATGTTATGTTTGGTCACTTAAATACCATAATATTTATCTAAGAGTTAAAACGAGCCAATTGCACACAACTTGTGATACATGTACTATCTCCGAATTGATTTTTCGCATGCATAATTACTTTTTAGATAGAATGAAACGAACGTTGTGTTTGTTGCACTCTCTCTTAGTACACAGTGCCAGTGTGTTCCTATATTGCTGGATTACATTGTAGGCTCATTCCAAAATCTCTGATTATAAAATCCTTTTTTTTTAATTGATATTGATATCAGCAGGCGTAATGGGTTAACGAAAGAACAGTCAAACTTCGATTGAATGATTATGCTCAATACTTTTTATGGTCGGGGTAGTACATTTCGGGGTCATGGTCTGACATAACGTTCCCGAATTCTCCACTGAATAACGGGCATCAAACTGGTTCTCAAAATACGGGCACGTTATATCAGACTATTGCCCATTTCGTAGATGAAATTGTATGCCGAAGCCTTCTTCAATTAGGCTGTAATACGTCAAAATCTAATTTCATCTTCATTTTCATCAACTAAATCTGAACTTCTACGGTTCATATCTGACTCGCTGATTCTTCACTTGCTATCATCGTCTCTCCAAGAAATGTGAGTGAACTTACATGCCCATATTGTCAGCATTTTTCGGTCGGAGAATGTCGGCAGCGTCACAGCATCGAACAAACCTAGTTCGTCGTACGGTGGCGGGTAGTAAATTTTGGGAAATGCTTTTTACAGAATTTAAAGAAGCTTTCTCTGTCTTTGACAAAGATGGCGACGGCACAGTCACCACGAAAGAGTTGGGTACTGTAATGAGGTCGTTGGGGCAAAATCCTTCTGATGACGAACTGGATAAGATGATTGAAGAGGCAGACGCCGATGGTAGGTGTCTTGTTACTATACTCGTTTTATAGCAAAATTCATATTGGTTCTGATAATCTGAGGCGTAGCAAACCAGTTTCAACAAATAACCCACAAGGTATCAATTCGCGTGTGCTCGTATCATAGTGATGCATGACGCAGGTTTGAGAGCTCTCATGACTTGACTAGTACGGCTCAGTGCGCAGACGCAACGAGTTCAGGATACAGTTCAGTAACGCTAGGACCTACGCTAGGACTTCTCTAAAAATCAAGACCCCGTGAGATTACGTGAGATATTGCCGTGTATTTTAAATGAGAGCACGTGACTTAGGATAGATTTTTCTAGCTGCAAGACAGATACTGAACTCTAACCTGTTTCAAATGAAAGATAGCCGCGCGCCAATTTACTCAATGGATTGCTCCGACATGTCAATCAAATAGTTCCGCCATATAATCAAGGCGTGACAACAAGTAAAGATAACAGGTTGCTGCATAACATTAACTGGGCAACGTCCCGTTGACGCAACTAAGCTGAGATTTTCGCGATTAAAACTGGTGTGTGATCACGTACTTCGCTTAATTGTGATGATTAATAGGGANGCATGACGCAGGTTTGAGAGCTCTCATGACTTGACTAGTACGGCTCAGTGCGCAGACGCAACGAGTTCAGGATACAGTTCAGTAACGCTAGGACCTACGCTAGGACTTCTCTAAAAATCAAGACCCCGTGAGATTACGTGAGATATTGCCGTGTATTTTAAATGAGAGCACGTGACTTAGGATAGATTTTTCTAGCCGCAAGACAGATACTGAACTCTAACCTGTTTCAAATGAAAGATAGCCGCGCGCCAATTTACTCAATGGATTGCTCCGACATGTCAATCAAATAGTTCCGCCATATAACCAAGCCGTGACAACAAGTAAAGATAACGGGTTGCTGCAAAACATTAACTGGGCAACGTCCCGTTGACGCAACTAAGCTGAGGTTTTCGCGAGTAAAACTGGTGTGTGATCACGTACTTCGCTTAATTGTGATGATTAATAGGGATATCTTGGGTGATCTACCGTTTTCGTGGTTTTCTCGCATCTACGGAGCGCATGCCTCTAAAAGATGACATTACGACAAAGATGCTATATCTATATTAAATCTTTAATTACGATTTCGCGGCGATGAATTAAATTTTATTGCCCAGCGAAGATAATCAATCATGCTACTGCTCCGATCATCTCGCCTGCCAACTAGTTTTGGCTCAAGATGAGAGAAACCAAACAAATGAGGACAAATTCGCTTCACCGCCAAGCGTGGAGAAACTCTCGCGGCTCATTTTGGCGAAGACGTGAGGTATGAGCTGAGCATAGTTGCGTTTGGTGATCTTAGCTCTCCGTCTGCGCCTCTGTGCAGTGCCGTCATTGAAAACCAAATAAATGTTTTGACTCGTGTATTGGGGTGGAACTATATGAAACGCATGTTTTTGTTCTAACACGATGAGCGAGCGTTTATAATTGACACGCGATAAATCCATGGGCCAATATTCCAGACTATTTGGTGAACATACTTAAATAAAACAAATCATAAAAATCGCCATGCCTTATCAGTTTCAATCATAAACACCCTGGAGGAAATGTGAAAATGCTTTGGTCTGCTCAATGGTCAGTTTCGCGACTCCTGAATGCTACCGGGGTGGTCAAACAGGTGAATCGTTATCGAATCAATCTCGTGCTGTACTGTATTTAATGAAGCAGCAAGTACTGTACACCTGTCATCGTATTATCATGGGTTTGGTCTCATTTACTACGTAAGCCTACACTGGCTTGAATTATTCAACGTCCCAAGCAGCGCTAATTAGTTCTTTGCTGGAATCGCAACTTCAAACTTGAATAAATGAACACAGCGTCGGTACGTTTTTCTGTACAAGCAATCAATGACGTCTATTGCAAACAGTCGCAAGTGGGAGAGCGCATCGCTGTTGGCGCTGTTTTTGTGACTGGTTTGTGTTATATTACTCCGCATGCGCGAGTATGTAGGCATATACCCGTGCATCTACAATATTTGCTTGTTTCGAACATTGCTGAATGCAGCTTAGCTTCTCCTGCAGGTGTAAACGATTATCCAATGTGTTTAAAAACTGTGCCTTATATGCGTCTCCTGGCCGTTCACGGTACTGACGTTTTTAGTGACGAATTGAAAACACGTCAATTTGTGAAACACATAACTCAAGGTTCACAAACAGCTACTTTGGAAACTTGTCCTTTGCCTTACCTAAGTTTTTCTCATATAGCTACGTGCGCATAATTTCGTATATTACAATCTGGACACCCAGATTACAATAAGTCCTAGGGACTTACGGCAACATAGGTATGGACCACTTTGAAAGCAATTCCAAACATCATGAAGAGCCGTCCATAGCTGTATGTGAAAGTTTCTTGTGAATCCGAGGTACTTCTCTCCGCTTGGGCTTTACGATTCACTTTAGTTAAGAATTTCTAAAAGGGATTTAACGCAAGCTACTTCAGTCGACACTTAATTCCAAGTCATGCTTATTCAGCACAATTCCAAATATTTTCAAACTTAACTGAATTTAATATGTATTTTTTGGTTTATGTTTATTGTTTATCGATACACCGCCAGCTAAAATGGCCGCGGCAGTGAGTGACAGCTGACTCATGCATTATGGGTACTCTCGCGACTGTCGCTATATGTAACGAGTTTTCCTCGAAACCCAGCCCACTTTTTGAAAAAGTTAAAATTTATAATAAAGCAAGGCAAATACAAAGAGGTTTGAAAACTACAAAATATTTATATTTTACTAATATTGTTCGACTGTTGAAACTCATCACGTGATCTAAATTGGTGAATGTAAAGGATACAGTATCTTTAAGCTCGCTGTGAACAGTGTAAGAAACAAATCATTGATGTGTATCTATGGAAATGCATAAGGGCCAAAATGAAAAGTTGTACAACCGACCAAGGACTTTGTAACTTATAAAAACTGTACGGCACTCGAAGTTTTAATTAGCACGAATATCTGAGCTGCATACTGCACTTAACATGCGAGAGCACACTTTTGTTTTGTTACCTCCCAAGAAAATATGGATAGAAGATTCAATATTTCTACTTTCTTGATTTCGACTGTGACGATTTATTTTATTTTTCAGGCAATGGATCCATCGACTTCCCGGAATTTCTCACAATGATGGCGAAAAAGATGAATGAGAAAGACAGCGAAGAATCCATACGGGAAGCATTCCGAGTTTTTGATACAGACGGCACCGGAAGTCTGACGAACGCCGAGTTACGACGAATAATGACGACACTCGGAGAACCGATGACAGACGAGGAGTTCGATGAAATGATTGCCGAGGTGGATATTGATGGAGACGGTACTGTAGAATATGAAGGTGAGAGTGGTTTATTTACCTATAGGGTTACATGCCAGACTGGATATACGGCGTTGGCGGGTTTAGGGGGGCCGCTTCCCGCCCCCACCCCCGTACGAACACACCAAGTTGAACCTAAAAACGCCGCCAGTATGCCGGAGCGAAAACTGTGGTAACCCCCACCCACTCCACGACTTTCTTGTTGTATCACTGATATAGGCCTCTTTTGGTGTCATTCAAGGGAGACTGACGTTCTTAAGGCGCTGATAACGTCAGGGTAGAGTTTAGTAACTCCAGGACCTCGCTAAACAAGGCTTCGCGAGATTACGAGAGATGTTGTCGTGTATTTAAAATGAGAACACGTGATTTTGGCTAGATATTTCTAGTTGCGAGACACGGCTACGTAAGTCTGTTTGGGTATCCCAATGGTGTTCAGTGCCAACGAAAAGAGAGATTACTCTACTGCAGAGGGCGAATGGAATAGTCAATGCAGAGACGTGCATGTCGTCGACTGGCATTGTCACCTAAAGTTGCTCCATTTTCAGTATATCGTGATCAACATTATCGTGCGTCTAGGCTCTGTTTTGGACATGCTGAACTTGAACAGCTTTTCTCTAAACTGTATATTGTGGTTAAAATAAAAAATACTTTGGTGACTAGTAAGATCTGAGGAGCTAAGTTTTGTGGTCGAAAAAAGTTGTACAGGGTAACTTTAACCAGAACAGATCGTAGGTCGAGCTCCATCGGCTTTGTTGCTTATCGTTGTTATCTTCAACAATAAGTATGTTGCTCTGGTGTTTTACATTTTAAAATTAAAAACCACGAAACCGTGACAAAAACAATGCGAAAATTATAAACCATTTAACAGGTTGTAAGACATCTTTCACGTTTGAATTCATTTATTTCAGAATTCGTGAAAATCATGGCCCAGTACTAGCCTCGTCATCGGTCTTTGTTACGTCATTGTACATTCGTCATTGCATCGCTGTGATAGAAATCAAGTATGATCCCCGGAATGCGACTCGTAAAACATCAAACGAAATCAAGTTCCCAGTTGCGGAAACGGAAGTTGGCTAATGAAAGCAAGCAGGCGTCTCCTGAATAACGATATCACGGCCGCGCGATTTAGAACTTCTGAAATAGACTCTGGAGAACGTTATGTGTGTTCCGAGGGTCTCTTACTTGTACTCGTGTGTTGCACATTTAATTTGCACAACATTGTAATAATATCTCATCCTAATTCGTATGCTGTACATAAACTGTTGTGTATATTTAAATTGTCGTATTTAGTTAGTGAAATTTCACCTACGTGCATTATTTGCGTCCTAATCTGTCTCTCAGTTTCTGTGATCGTGGCAATTTTTTATTGAGATTCAACCAGAGGAGTATGCAGGGACAAAATTTGTAATTTGAGCGACAGAGGTCATTGCAATCGGATAGTAAATTTGAGTTTTCACATTATCGTCTGTGATCCAGATTGATTTTGAAAACATACAAGTTATCAAACCTAATAAAGGAAGTAGAGATGTATCGAAGAGTGGCTATGAACACAAAGTTAGATAATGTAGTTGTTTGTAAAAATGCATTTTTTTCTGTTTGAGCGTTTCCTTGCCACCAGATATCAATCTTTAACGATACCTTGAAATTCTTTGTTATGTATTATGATTATTTCGAGCCCACATGTATCTGTACATAGTCGTATCACGGAAATAAAACGTTTGCATTGTAACAAACCTCTGTATTGTTCGATAATTACTGTACAATAGAATATAGGCTAGTAATGATCACCCCTCTACACCGAACCAGTGTTGTGTATTGATTAAACGGGGGAACCAATAACTGCTAATCGCTAAATCCAATTCATTAGTTCGACACTTCACTGTTGAGTGACAATTGTGTATTGTACTTCTATGACAAAAGAGAGACTGTTTAGATTAAGCCCATTCACATTTTATGGACAGAGCACAGGAGTAAGAAGTAGTTGTCTGATCATTTTATATTTCAAAAAGACCAAGAACTATGAAAGATGCTATCGAATTCAATCATATTATTGCGAAATTTTATTGAAATTAGCTGGACGTTTGGTAAAAAAAAAAAACTAGCCCTTCGTCACGCCGACGTCATATTTAACTACCAAAAGATTCCAGCAAGTTGTCAGTCAGAGTTTAACTGCTGCAGCGTTTACAACAACAACCAGTCACTATAAGTTCAATTTAACTTAGTCAATTGTGCTGCATTAACAAAGGAAAACCATGGATAACTTACATGTAAATAACCCCAAAATTATTAAAAACAGAACAAATGGGAGGGACATTGTGGTTTGATAGAAACATGCTTAATTTAAATTTACAATGTGCTGTGGAGGACGCTAACATGCATGACATAGTGACATAGGGATAATGTTACATCGAAGTTGAATAGTTTATTTCTAATTCATTTTTATTTTGGGGTTTTGTAGTTTATTACTTAAAATGGGAGATAAATTGATTATTACATATTTTTGATCACTATTTCCCAAAGTCCCGAGGGATGCTCACCTCCAATGGGTGTCTAGATATAGGAACTGATTACAGAAACCCTCATCATGTAATAAATACTAATAAACATGGCTTCAAACACAGACCATTGAAGTCAAACGATCTTACAAAGAACTGAGGAAGGAACAAGACGCCCATCTCATAGGATCTGATCATCAGTTGAGACTGGTTCTTCTCCAGCACGCCCCAAGCAGCTTTAGACAGGTTGGCACTGCAACCAAAATGGTCAAAGTAAGTTTTAGACTAAAACTTGGGTTGGATAATCATCTATCATAGCCAATGACAGTGATGCAAAGTTACCAAATCCTGCACACTATCTACGTTTAGAAAATAAAATAATTATTCTTTCATTGATTTAAACTCAAGACTTTTGTAAATATTTGGGCAAATACAAGCCGGCCAGGATTTCTTGATGAGATCATTCATAACTTTAAAACTTAAAGTACCCAAAATCAGACTTTAACACACTTACTAAGTAAACCTACTTAGCATTCGCAAGTTTCCATGATAAAACATTGGATTGACAAGTTAATTGATTGTGTCCATTCCTTACTGCCAACTGGCAAACACGATTCAACCCTGGGCTGAGTTCCTTAGAGGCTAGAATCTCACAAAGAAAGCTAGTGCAGTCACATGCTTTGCTTGTTATACATATAGTGATATCTTGCATGCTTTTGCATTTTCACTAGATTCTCGCCTCTGTGGTGCTCACCATTGGTTTGAAGCCGACAGCATTTGACCACCTGAACTTATCCCTGTAGGTGGCTTAAACTTAGATGCCAGCCAAACAATTAAAAACCGACAAATTTTCTTAACTTATTTTAAGTCAATACAGTTGATTTCCCTACATAATACCTTGTCACCAGGAACCATGCTGATTGCTTCAAATCAGGTGATATCCTTGTGTATGTCTTGATGTGTGGTGAAGCCCTGTCACGACCAAACCTGCTACACTTCCACTCACTGAAAAGTAAACAGTGCATTGTCACATGTCTTCAAGAGCGTAACGGCAGGTGATTGATGGGCTGGTTTGTCACATTCTTTGAGTAGTGACAACAGAGGCATCACTGAATAGCTGAATATTTGCACGATGAATAAAGGTTTGACCAAAATCCTGCATTTTTAAGAGCGGAACAATCACGAACACTTTTAAATTGAGATGTAATTTAACATTTAAGATTTGACTAATGAATGTTAACTTTGTAATGACTGTTGGTGCCACCAGGGTTCTCACTCAACTGACGGAGAAGGTGGCAGTAACTCCTGCATGAAGAATTTTTTGGGTGAGCGGAAACCAACCCCACCCCAATATCCAGCCTCTGGTTGCCCCCCCCCTCCCCCATCATCACTGGCAATGCTTGAAGTCACCAAAACTAACGTTTTGAATCTATTAGGAAGTGAGTAACCTTGATGGGGGAATGTTGTTTCCTTAGTGTGAAATTTTAGGCCTGATAAGAGAAATTTCGTGTAATTTTTTAAATATTTGTCACAGAGGAACGAGACCGATATTTGGCCTCCAAATCAAAGGTCCTGTCTAGAGATACATATTAAGTTGATGTGTATGAAGATCAGAAAATAAACCACACATTGAATCCAGTCATGTGTTGCTATAGCAACGAAGCATCAGCAGCGTCGGCATTGGCAACAGCAATATTTACATCACACTTACTGTAGAAACTCTTTGAGATACAATTGTTTCTTTGCTGTATTGATACTGTAAGGTAAAGACGCGCCCGCAGCATAACCCTCCAGACTTTGACGAACATTCTCTTTACTGGGATATATCTAGTTGTAAAATGACAAAAACACACACAAAGCAAATTGATTATTATGATGAGGAGTGAACTTGAATGTATCGAGTAATTACTTCTAACAAGATTGCTATATTAATCTTAGCTAGGAAACAGATAAAATTTGCAATTGACAATTAGTCATAGCTGAAGCTTTGGCTTTGAAAGCACACAGATACAAAGAACATTTCAGCTCTATAATTGCTTGCAGTAACCTGATCCAACTCACATCCCGTGCCAGTACATTATTAGTAGGTCAAATCGTGAATAAGTCATGGCATTCTTAGACAACCCTGTCAAGGTAACACTAAGATTTTTAAAAGTATGCCAAGGAAAAAAGTAAAAATAAAAATTTACTCAACAAAAGGCTTGAGGTTTACTATCAGAAATAAGTGGCATATATTTGCCAATTATAGTCGTGGTTGTCATAGATTTACCATTCCTGTGAAGAAGGTATGAAGCTCACCAGTTTCAAACCAGACATTCCACCACCAAATGACTGTACACACTGCGTTGATGATAGACTGCGCAGCCATTCACCGCATAACCACGTATCTTTTGTCGACCCCAGAGATCCAATGCTTGAAAACTGACCAATCACAGGCCACCCTTTGACCTGAGTCGCAGAGGCTGGGCCGTTCTTACTCAAGATCTACAGCAACACAATAACAAATTAAAACTTAAAAAATTTGTGCTCAAATTTCCAGCACTCAAATCTGTATGTATAAACATATTTCAAACTGTAAGTATTGGTAAGGATCCCATGTTTCGCTGAATCACTTTTCAGTAACTGACCATTGGTACATAACAAACACTATCCTGTAAAAATCTTACACAAAACAAGAATAGAATAGTTACATGATTGTGTAGAAATGTAAATTTTATGTAACATGTGGGTCAAGGCCTTAATATAATGTTGAAAATAAGCCAAACTAAATAATATCACAAGCAATTGTTCAAAGTGACATGACCTTTACTTTTTGTGAAGTTTTCATGAATTTCTGAGGCAACAAAACTGAGAAAGAAGATGGTGTTTCCCTCATTAAGTCATAAACCAATTCACCTTTCTACACTGTAAACAAAATAATTTCCTTTCCATTTGTTTTACAGATGTTTAGTTTTTAATATGATTGCAAAGTCATTTTCACAATACTTGTTTAAAGAATCAAAATCACTGTTGAGTACATCAGGTTTCAGTAAAATGAAGTCTTTCCCCCAATCACACAGCACGTAAGTAAACATTTTTTTATGCGACCCTTTCAACACATTGAACAATTATTGCTTTAATTACAAAATGTGAGTCAGAGTGACACACAGCTTTACAGTTACCTTGACAACCAGCTGCACAGGAAGTCTAAGATTAAACCAGTGTTTTTTTGCACAAGTAAAAATTGGACGGAAATCACCGGAATGCCAAAACTATCAAAAGTTCACATGTAGCATAAATCACGTTTAAGAAATTGGCGTTGGTTAATATGTATTAACTTACTTACAGTTACCTTGACAACCAGCTGCACAGGAAGTCTAAGATTAAACCAGTGTTTTTTTTTGCACAAGCAAACATTGGACGGAAATCACCGGAATGCCAAAACTATCAAGATTTCACATGTAGCATAAATCACGTTTAAGAAATTGGCATCGGTTAATATGTATTAACTTACTGTTCGTAACTTCAGATGGCCAAACTTGCATTTCTTATCGCCAGTGTGACGACCAGGAACTGAGCTAACCAAATGAACACTGTAGAAATTTGAAACAAATGTTGCAGAAAATGATGCACATTAAAAACAAAAAAACTCTTTAAAATAGAAAAACCTTAACTGACTGTGGTATGTTAACAGACCAACGTGTTTCACTCCTTATCAATATTAAACACAATTTATACCGGGAAGCACAGACAACGATAAATTATACTTTAAGCAGAAGAAGTATTTTGGCTTACACCACGCACACTACTATTTAAAAACTGATATCAGGTGAATTTTGTAAAAAAATTTATAACCAAACTATATAAGCCGACATCAGGCATATTTTAAAAAAAAAAGGCGAGATCCAAATATGTTTTTGAGCTTACGTAACGCTACTTTGTCCCTGTCACAGTTCAACGCAATGAAACGTTATGAGCAGACGTACGAGCGAGTTCTTTTTGAGGTCCATTATAAGAATTACACAAAGAGGGAAAAGTGATTAACAAAAACATTTCAACAACTGGGTAACTGCGATGAATTAGCATTCTAGTAAGGGGAACACCAACACAGATATTTTGTACCTTACTGACGAAAAATCATGTTCCTGGATGTGTGTTGTCCAACCACTTAAAGCTGCAGATTTATAAGCACTGAGGTACTCCACAAGATCCTTTCTGAAAAATGTAGGGGAGTCACCACCAGATGTCCCCATCAACTTTGGCAGAAGAGGACTCACCCAAACACTGCAAAACATGGATTTCAATTTCTTTAAAGCAAGGTTCAGTGCATCTGTAACAAATAAAAGACAGTGAACAGGCAGAGATCGTTAACTTTGTAAAAAATTCTAACCAAAAAGTTCATGAAGACACGCTTTTGCTAATAAACAACCCGACTTAAAGGTTACAGCTCTGGTCACTTATACAAAAGTTGTTAATATTTATGAGCAAGATTGTTGCATTCTCCACAACCAAAACCAAAATAAAACAATAAAACTTTTCATGATAGCATTCATACTTGAATAAAAGTCAGACATTTCCCTGAACTTCAGTCAGCTATCATCAATTGTATCGCCACTGGTGCTTGATTAAGTTCAGCCAAATGTATAAGTGCGAATAACTGTACTTATTCAAACATGAATGTCATCATGTAAGTTTTGTCAATTTGTTTCTGCTAAGGTTATGGCCAAAAACTGAGATTCCTTGAGAACAAATAACACCTGGAACGCATTAACAATGCACTGTGACATCAAACAGACCTAAATGGACAGGACACTGTCTCTTAGATAAGGTACCTGAGTGTATTGTGTGAGTTAATATCCAGGTCGATAAAAAACTCAGAAATAAGGGCGTGGGTGTCGTGCCGAGAATAGGATGTTTAGATTAAAGCAAAATGTTTGAAAAATTTGGAAACGTTTGTATTCCTGCAAGACCAAAATAGACACATTTATTTACCGTCAAACCTGGTAAATAAGGTGATGGCCTTTTGCTTGAATATGAGGCCAAGGGTAGCCTTCATTCATTCTGACTTTAACAAAAGCATTAATTCGAATATGAAATTGACAACATTTATCAAATTGTTTTATAATATTTATTCAGCATTTTTATGGAAAGGTTTAAGTCAACCAATATTTTAATCAATTTAAACAAAAATGATGATTGTTCCGTAGAAATAGCATGACCATGGAATTAGGCAAAATCAAACATTTGGGATCACCTAAAAATACCACGTCGTGGCCAGTCATCATTTCTGTTGTATTTCCTGCAAAACAGCTATTGATAACCAAAAAAGTACTGTCAGGTATAAAACTATTGGTTGGCTAATACAATGGATGTATATTCAAAGCTGCTGCATTCAGTAAGTGTTCCAAAAAATTCTTGATTTCACGTATGAGGCCATGGTCTTACATGCCAGGCTTTACCGTAGATAATATTAGATAGTAAAGTAAGCAAATTACCCAAATTTTGAGAGCTGAAATTGGCATTAAAAAGGGCAGATGCTTTAAAAGAACTGAAACCTCTAACTTTATAAATTGGGGGTGGGGATGAAACAAGACATGAACATAATGGAAAACATTTTAAAAATTCAGAGGTTGCATGTTTAGCAGATTATTGAACATAAATTTGGAAGAATAGAGTTATTATGCATAAAACAATCATTAAACATAACAACTAAAAACTTACCCCTGTGTTTTCTGATGCCAGTCTTGCTGTACAAGGTTGGCTGTGTGGATGACAACTCTCATTCCACTGTCATACAGTAGCAGCATCATTTTACTGAAACCATACAAAATTGACTTGAATTGGTAATGGTCTGATATAACATGCC
>NMRA01000187.1:305739-350543 GCA_002633005.1 Phoronis australis | reverse complement strand
TCTTCAGTTTCTTTTTGCGACAGCGCCATGTTGAAAAGAATTCTAACAGCTTTTACTCTATCCAAAGTCGAACATTCTTGGAAACAGAAAACAATGCTTTTCATGTGAAACCATCTTTAGAATAGTAGGAGGGCTAATTCTATTTTTCAGTCATCAAACCTGGTAGTAGTGTAGTTTGGTAGAAGTGTAATTTGGTAGTACTGTAGTTTGGTAGTACTGTAGTTTGGTAGTACTGTAGTTTGGTAGTACTTTAGTTTGGTAGTACTGTAGTTTGGTAGTACTGTAATTTGGTAGTACTGTAGTTTGGTAGTACTCTAGTTCGGTAGTACTGTAGTTTTAAGGGGAAAGGACATCTTTAAAATCATTCCATTAATGTTGGACTGGTAAATCTGTTGTGGCGCGATTAATTTGTTCCTCATACCATTTTGTTTGAACTATTGACAGGTACAAGTTCTAGACATAAGCTTTGTCTCTGATTATTTGTTGCCATGATTCGTGCTAATAGCTCTACTGTACATTGTGTGGATCAAGGTTGTAAGTGGCCTTTATTGCTTGTCCTAATAACGGTGTGTGAGACTTCTAATCATGTTAAAAACCTCGTTGTTTTTTATTAATCTTGTCACTTGATTTTTTCTTTGGGACCGTAAGCTTTGTAGGCGGTTTCACGCCAGACAGGATTGCACCTGCTTTTACAAACGTTGAGTCACCTATCTTATTACTTAGAACATAGAATTTTGAATAAAGTGATATGCCCATCACAATGTTATGGCTCAGAAATATGAGGTTTTAAGGAATACGATTAAAAGTTGCATTTGCGTAAAGCTGTTCTTGGAATACACTATAACTAAGCAGGAACAGCCAGCTTTAATTTTTGCTTGGGTGGTACTCAGCTATTCTTCGGCAAGGATGCTGCTTAAAAATTAGCTTAACTTTAGAACATTTATTTTCTTGTACAAAAATGTCTGCAGCCCATATTATATGCATTTGTACAATATACATTTACACTTCATTTTTACATGATCTACATGTCCCCTTCTTTTACCAGCTGTCAACTGCCACATACATGTAGGCCTACTTAGCAATATTTAAACTGTTCCCGTTAAATTTTGAGAGACCTTCGTGGGTGTTTGAATTATTATTGTTGTCCAACTGAGGTCGACAGGCCCAAACCTCTAACTATTTGTTGTGTCGTCTTTTTTCCGGCACTGATTCTCGGAAAAATAAGTCGTGATCTCGATATCCTGGGATGATTGAAAAAGAAACACACAGTGCCATCTTTGGGTCATCGTATATATCTGAATGCCTATTGTTGAAATTTCGAGTCATTAATTAAATGGTTTGCGTGCTTCCACTGGGTGACGCAATGTTTCACTATAGGTAGCGCTGGGTGTTGCCAGGCCACTGGTACACTCCGGCGGTTTAGGCCAGGCTGGTTGGACGTTTATAGAATCTAAGTGTGTATTAGGATTCGTGCACAGCGTTAGCTTTAACTTTAAACTCCTTCTGTCATGCCGTTGGAAGTATTATCGTATTGTTCGGCAAATGGCCTGCGGGAACTTGCTCCCCGGCGTACCGGGGATCTGAGGACCCCCTTTCAATTCGGAGAATTCAAATGCCCTATAAGACCCTTTTAACGTACGTTATGGAAATTGTTGGTCAGGACCGGAATCCATGTAATGGTTCATTGAGGTCTTCAGTGTTACCAATGTTTTGCTTGTACAATGAATTGCTATGCTTATTTGTCACTGAATTGCTATTTTAATGAGCCCTGTTCACTGGATCGAGTCTAATATAGCCCGATCTGTTTTCCTAGTCAGCACGACCGACATCAACCCGGCACAAAGAAGCAGGTTATCAGGTCAGTAATGAATAAATGTAGGTCAGGTCATCGTTTAAAAACATTTCATACTAAGTCACTTCATTCAACCCGAACGCAAGGCTGCAGTAAACATACAGGTATGTTCTTTCCCAGATAGGCGGCCTATACCTAAACAGCGAGTCACCTGTGACTCTTCTCGTCACGTTACACCTGCGCGTACCATGATGAGGCAGTTGGTAAACTGAGGTCAATATCAGCTTTATGAGCGTGAAACACTCCCACATGGGGACTCGACCATGCTCCTTAAAGGATAAGGGTTAATTTTACAGCGCATTTGTGGATTTGGAGCTTGTCAATTCTCAGCAGGTTTTATCGATACAGAATACCGGCAGAACGCTAAATTCTTGTATGCAGAGATATAATATCGGGGTATGTCAACATGCTGCTTGTAATCGCGTAGTGTTCTGCAAAAGCAACTACCGACATTCCCATGAAACGTCGCTACAAAGCAAAACAATACGTTTGAACCATTCTCTCCGTGAAGTTACTGTAGTAATAGCCGAGATTATCCGACCCGAGTATCGAATCAGCGACCCCCATAAAACCGGCAAGCGTGCTAACCATTCAGCTAATAGGCAATTGCCCGTTAGCGAGTAGCTAACCGAGGCTCATGTGATTCACCGTCCGGAAGCAGATCTACAACATGCCCCCCTTTCGTACGGAACGGGAACGCCACCAGGTTTAACTTAAGACTTGATATGACCCAGGTTTAACCTCTAAGTATGACAAAATTTGCATGATGTACATGTAGTTGCAAATCAATGATGCCGCGGTGGGCATTTACAACGCAGTTTTAGAGCGGAAATGGACTAATCTCAATATTCAGTTTTACGACGACACAAGATCAGACGTAGCAGGGGCGGATCCACAATTTTAAGGGGGTCGGTAAAGGACTTTTAAAAGGGAAACCAATTCAATAATTTGAAAAGTATAGACCTGATATCACTAAATTCAAGGGAAAAGGGGGTTTGGCGGATCCCTTGACCCCCGTGGATCGATCTATGTGTAGACCAGTACGTGCTGGATGGTGTCTTTCGGATTCCTCAGAATACCTTGACTGGTCGAGCTGGGCGTCGTCGTCGTAAGCGCTACAGGTTTGACTGAAGAAAGCATCTTCTGATTCTTCGGAGTTCCACCTCCATTGGTCTCCGATTTAATGTTGTCGGGAAGGGGTCTTGACCCCTTTGCCCGTTGACCGCGAAAAATAATCACCAAAATGGCACGGAATTAACTTTGGACATTTGTTATATTGTGGCTAATCGTGAGCATGTACTTTAATGTGTGTACGTGTGTTGGGCTAAGAGATTACATTTTTTTCACATGAGAAAAGCTCTTATAACTTTTTTGCAAATGTCTGTATTGATCTACTTGTGTGTGCCACTGCCTTACACACGTGATCAAGGTTTCATTGAAGCAATCGAACAGTCGATTTCACAAAGGTGCTTTAACAAAACCTAAACCTGGTCTAATTTTAGAGCTAACTTGCATTTCACCAACATGGTTTAAGAGTCTGATAGTCTGATTTTGTTAGACCATGAAGTGGGTTTAGTAAAAGTAGGGTTTAAAGTATCCAAGCCACCCTACTGTGTTGATCTGGATTAACCCAACAAAGACACTATTGTAGTGCCTCAATGAAACCTTGACCACGTGGGTACAGAAAGGCACGCAACAGCAGAAACATTGCAGACATTTGCGAAAAGGAGCTAAAAGCTTTTCTCAAGAGGAAAACTGTTCCCTCCCACAACTGATCAGAGGAAAAGCCAATGTCATAGTCGAGAACAAGAAAACTGGTGCCAAACAAGTCAACGTAAGCGGCAGGTTTGGAAAGATATTGATCCAGAATAAAGGCCAAAATAAAGGCCAGAAAGAAAATTTCATCAGTGAAAACAATTTCGAAGAAAAACGGCGAGGGACCCAGTGGTAGATCTAGGATATCATGAAGAGATCTTTTTTATTTTGTATTGTCTGTGTCCAACACAAGTACACACATTAAAGTACTTGTTCACGATTAACTGCAACATAGTAAATGCACCCGTTAATTTTCGTGTCATTTTACTTTTTTCGGTCTAATGGAGGGGCACAAGCTTGGATCCAGGATTTTGAGTTAGGGGGCCAGAGCAGAGTATTAGCCAGGATTTTGCCTGTCAGACGTTCGGACCGCAGAACTTCCAAATGTAATCGGGGAGAATTTTAGGGGGCTATGACCCCCTTGGCCCCCCTCTAAATCCACCACTGGGACAGGACCCCTGCCCGGCAAATTTATATCGGGGACCAATTGAGATGGATCTTGCATGCCAGAATAATTAATCATTAGAGTGATATTTAAACTCTAATTTTCAACTTGCTGACCCAGGCCCTCCTTTTAAAAATCCTTGATCCGACTCTCTCCCCTTTAAAAAATCCCCCTCAATTTTACGTTTGATCTTGTGTCGTCCTAAACAGAATATTGAAAATAGTCCGTTCTTGCTCTAAAACGGTGTCGTAAATGTACACCCCAGAATCATTCAGTTGCAACTATATCGTACATGTACAAGTCTGCCATATTTAATAGTATTAAACCTGGGTTTGACGGAGTCTAAAGTTAAACATGGTTTAAGACCTTAATACAAGTCTAAGGAATATAGACCTCGTTGCTGAAATGAAAACTGACTTAGTCCAGGTCTAAACTGCAGTTAAACCAGGTTTTACTAGACCACTGGTCTAAAAGTTAAATCACTTTTATGAAATGCAGATTACCTTTAAATCTGGTCTATGTCCAGTTTAAACCAGGTTTAAATTTAAATCACCTTGATGAAATCGGCTGCAATAGTTTCTTTGTTGGGTTAATCCAGATCTACACAGCAGGGTGACTTAGATGTTTTAAACCTGGTTAAACCGGCTCCCTGGTCTAACAAAACCAGGCTTTCAGACTTTTAAACCACGTTGGTGAAATCCAAGTTAGGTCTAAAATTAGACCATGTTTAAGAAGTTCAGTTTTATGTCTAAAACCTGTGTCTTAAACCACCTTTATGAAATCGGCTGATTATGTCGTCATTTCAGAATGTCTGAAGGCAAACTGTGCGTCGGAGTTGACGTTGGTGGAACGAACACAGACGCCGCCATATTGTTTGGAGCAGATGTTGTAGCATGGCAGAAAGTGGAAACTACGTCTGACGTCACATCCGGCGTGGTGAACGCTATCGAGAAGGCTTTTGCTAGCCTGCCGGCGAACTATCGCGCCGAACATGTTCACCATGTCAGTATTGGTACAACCCATTTTATGAATGCCACGGTTCAAAGGTCTACTAAACTCTCGTCCGTTGCTTTAATTCGTTTGTGCGGTCCTGCTACGCGTTCTCTTCCTCCGTTCAGTGACTTCCCTGAAGAATTCAGTGAATTGCTTAACGTCAATTCTTACATGGTGAGCGGAGGGTTTCATTACGACGCATCGGTTGTGACGGAACTTCACGAGGCGGAAGTGAGATCCGTAGCGCGCGACATCTACGAGAAGGGAATACGAAACGTTGTAGTATCAGGTAAGTGTAAATGTCCATTTGCTTTGTAATACACGACCTGTTTGTCTTAATGATTCTTGGATTTTTATGCCTATGGTTGCTGTAAAATGAAAAATATGTCAATCCCGTAAGCCAAATTGTTTGTACCGAATCTGAGCAAAGAACCCAATTTAAACACAACTTTACATTTAAACAAACCTGCGTGATTTGACACACTGTATTCCATGCAATAATGCTGAACTTAAAGCATGGTTTTCTAAAATCGCCTTTACACAATTTTTTGAGCTCAAATTGGATTTATTGACCAAATTCCTTCTGCAGGTATGTTCTCGTCGTTGAAGTCAGATCAAGAGGAAACAGTTGCCAGTTGGCTAAGGCATGAATATGCAGATTTCTCGATCACGTGCTCACACACCATAGGCAACATCGGAATACTCGAACGTGAAAACGCCTCAGTTCTCAACGAGAGTTTGAAGNGATGTTGTAGCATGGCAGAAAGTGGAAACTACGTCTGACGTCACATCCGGCGTGGTGAACGCTATCGAGAAGGCTTTTGCTAGCCTGCCGGCGAACTATCGCGCCGAACATGTTCACCATGTCAGTATTGGTACAACCCATTTTATGAATGCCACGGTTCAAAGGTCTACTAAACTCTCGTCCGTTGCTTTAATTCGTTTGTGCGGTCCTGCTACGCGTTCTCTTCCTCCGTTCAGTGACTTCCCTGACGAATTCAGTGAATTGCTTAACGTCAATTCTTACATGGTGAGCGGAGGGTTTCATTACGACGCATCGGTTGTGACGGAACTTCACGAGGCGGAAGTGAGATCCGTAGCGCGCGACATCTACGAGAAGGGAATACGAAACGTTGTAGTATCAGGTAAGTGTAAATGTCCATTTGCTTTGTAATACACCACCTGTTTGTCTTAATGATTCTTGGATTTTTATGCCTATGGTTGCTGTAAAATGAAAAATATATCAAGCCCGTGAGCCAACTTGTTTGTACCGAATCTGAGCAAAGAACCCAATTTAAACACAACTTTACATTTAAACAAACCTGCGTGATTTGACACTCTGTATTCCATGCAATAATGCTGAACTTAAAGCATAGTTTTCTAAAAACGCCTTTACACAATTGTTTGAGCTCAAATTGGATTTATTGACCAAATTCCTTCTGCAGGTATGTTCTCGTCGTTGAAGTCTGATCAAGAGGAAACAGTTGCCAGTTGGCTAAGGCATGAATATGCAGATTTCTCGATCACGTGCTCACACACCATAGGGAACATCGGAATACTCGAACGTGAAAACGCCTCAGTTCTCAACGAGAGTTTGAAGTCTCTCTGCGAAGAAACTATTGCCAGCTTTAAGTCGGCCTTTGACAGCCTTGGACTGTGTTGTCCCTTCTATCTGACTCAGAATGATGGCACGCTGATAAGGTACCTTGTACTTCTATGTAGCTTGTTCGAATAGCAATCGAAAGTACATGTACTACATGTGCGTTTTGTTTTGATACTTGTCGCCAGCACGCAGTCATTCCTTGGATAAAACGTCAGTTATGAGCTGGATTACCATACCATGTTTTGAATGAATGGTAAACCTTCAATATTGTCGATTATTAACCCACATTGAGAGGAGACATATTTGAAGCACACGTGATAGACTTCGATTAAAGGATAAGGATGCAATGGCGTTGCCTTGGCAGAGCACATATGCCTGTAAAGAAATTATGTTTTTAACAAGGCTTAAAGCAGCTTATATTTTCAGTGCAAAAGATGCCATGAGGCTTCCTGTCAACACTTTCGCTTCTGGTGCAACAAACAGCATGCGCGGTGCTGTCTTCCTGTCTGGGTTGAAGGACGCCATTGTAGTCGACATAGGGGGTACAACAACAGATGTTGGTGTCATCAAGAACGGATTTCCAAGAGAAGCTTCGACTAGAGTTAAGGTATGGTACTAGTCGAGAAAACAGGCGGGTACATCACAGCTTCTTGTTTCAGAATACTTAAGTCTTCAACGCGTTATTTTTGGATATTTTAGTGTGGTAATTTGCACCATTTAAGTTTTGAAAATGACTAAGACTGTTCTCATGGATTATCAGTTTCCTGAGTCGCAGGGTCACACATTCCCTTGATCCTGTTCTTGTGTGACGATTCCTCTATTTGCAGTTGTTGATTATAACGTATATCTACTCTAGGTTGGCGGAGTCAATACCAACTTCCGTATGCCAGATGTACTTAGTGTTGCACTTGGTGGCGGGTCTATCGTTCAAGAACTACAGGTTTGTATTACTCTGTGTGCAATCATTTAGCATTGTCATGTTCCTTGACTTATGAACGTCGAAGTGGCCGAAGTGGTGACTATTGGTTTTTCTGTAAACCTGTCTGAAAGTGCTATGTCCAGGACAATGAAGTAGACCTGGGTACATTTCAGTAACGCTAGAAAATACACTGGGAACTCGTTATAAAGCAAGACTGCGTGATAACGTGAAGTATTGCCGTATGTTTTAAATGAGCTAACGGGATTTGCATGGTTAGATTTTCAAGTCGCAAGACAGCTCCTGAACTGGTGCAGACAATATTTGGTATCATTTTGACAACATTATGATGATTAAATTGACACAACTGAAAATATTCACAGCATCGACTGATACGAACAGGCATGGAAATTGTAATGGGCCCACGGTATTTTGAATTTGATGACAAATGACACTTGTAGCGCACCCATTGAAGTCAACTATGCACATGTACACTGTATTTCTTACTTTATTTGAAGTCCGGTAAAGTCACTATTGGACCAAAGTCAGTTGGCTACAAGTTAAACACAGAGGCCTTGATTTTTGGAGGGTCCACCTTAACGGCAACAGATGTCGCTGTAGCCGGAGAACTTGCCGTTGGTATTGGCGACATTTCCAACTTGCGCCCATTAGAAAAGACGATGGTACAGGTAGCGGTATCGACAATTAGGCACATGCTGGAAAACGCGATTGACAAAGTAAAGGTACGTGGCGTCATCTGATTCAGTGACTGCTGTCAATAGGTTAAATTACATCACACTTCCGTCTTGGAGTGACAATGCAACATCGTCGTACTGGCTACGTTTTAACGCAACCAACTCAAAAGTTAATGTTGTTTTATTTGACTAAAACTTTAAAACAGCTTTCACTTTTATAAAGCAAGTTTTTGTATATTACGAATTCGTTGTTTAACGGTCATTTCTGTCTCGAAAACGAAACCAGCAAGGAATTGTTGCAACAAACATGTTTTCTAGTCAAATATTGGTGTCCACCAGTTAAATCTTTGCATTCTTTGTAAAAAGTCAGAGAATACAACCCATCGTTACCATGTTAACTTTATTCAACACGTCTATAACTGTTGACTGTTACAGTGTACTTTACTACATACGTGTAATTATAACGTCGTTGGCAAATTGCCAAACTTTGATTTAGAACTAAGTTAGCGTGATCTATACTTAAATTGTGTTGTGTCGAAAATTTTATGTTCTGGTATAAGTCAAATTTTCAGAAAGTCAAAATGTATTTCACCTTTCGTTTAGAGATGATTTTCTGGTAATTTAAACGATTTCGAAAATAATTTGCTTGGGAAACTGTCACACATTCCGCCAAAGTTCCTGAACATTCGTTCTTCAATTGAACCTTTGTAAAGGTGGTGTTACGTTACTTTAACGTGATTTCTACATTATGAAAATCGTGAATATGATAATCGAGCAAGAGATAAACTTCATTGTTTCTTTGAACATCAGCTTGTGTTTAACTTGGTGTTCGTCCAAGCGTGCATGCGTGTGTGCATGTGTCAAATGATCGTGCATATCGTCATATGCATTTTGTCTGCATGTGTAATGACTAACCACAACTATGACCAAGTAATTAACATTTGCAGATCATAAAAGAGGATCAGCCAGTCGTGCTTGTAGGGGGAGGTGGTGTTATCATTGACTCTACCCTGAAGTTAAAGGGTGCTTCCGGTGTTGTGAAACCCAAATTTTTTGAGGTAGGTAGTGGTAATGTTACAGGTGACATCAGAACTCCACGGAGCACAATTTTTTACATGTACTTCCTTCATAAAATTGGTTTGAGCTTCGAGTGCATTTCATGATTTTTGAAGCATGAACAGGCATCCCCACTATAATTCCAGATTGTTTAAGCGTTACCTGAAGTCGCTGAGCAACTTTGTCACATTGCTTCAGGCAACGCCAAGTTGATGAGAATTACAGGTACATCTAAAGCGGAACATGGGGATGTTTCTCATTGACATATCTACCAATACACGCAGTACTTGCTCATTGACATATCTACCAATACACGCAACGCATACTCATTGAACTTGCAAGCATGCCTCATGACTTCCGCCAAACCTCAGTGGCCTACCCCAAAATTATTTAGTTGGTATGTATAATGGACGTGGCAAGTCTACAGTATAGAAGCCCCTTTACTCAAACCATTTATTTATGAGATTAAAAGGCCGACGGTCGCATAACGCGGGTCCTAGTTTGTTGAATTATTAGCTTGACATCATACTGAAACTACCCGTAGGTTGCTAACGCTGTTGGAGCTGCGTTAGGTCACATCAGCGGGACAGTCGATACTATTGTTTCTGGGGATAACAGAGCCGAAATGATCAACAAAGCTAAATCAAGTGCGAAGGAAGCAGCTATTAACGCAGGTGCAGATCCTCTCAGTGTCGAAATAGTTGACGTCCGCGATGAACCAGTCGCTTATATTCCCGGTGGAATGAGTCGGATCACTGTGAAGGCTGTGGGGGGTCTGCTGGCTTCTGGAACTGTTGTGCCTGCTGCGCATGTCAAAACAGACAACGGTGAGATACTACCACGTGACTCAAGTCTATAAAAGTGAACCTTGTAAGCTCATTTAGAATCCAAACTGAACTCGCCGCTATATAAGTTTTAAACAATATTACGTAACAACCATTAAATTTTACATCGGTTTATTAAAAAGTTTTCTGATTGTTATTATGAACCTGTGTGTTTCCTATTTTTTAAAGCAAATCTACCTCGTGTGGATGGAGTGACCATAACGTCGAGCTTGACTAGTAACGTAGAAAGTGATGAAGGTACTTGGTCATACTCAGGATCTGTGTTAACAGTTGAAGAGTCAGAAGAAATCACCAATATGTGTAAGTACGGACAATCAGCTTGCATATGGTCTTCACTTTTGTTTCTTACCAGTATCAGTAACTGACGTCAATCTAAATAAGTGATTTATACACACACATTATAAACAGGGACGCACCTCTCACCGCGCGCTGTACAAATTTTCCATGATTCATCATGCGCAAGCGTAGTCATGCAAACCTCATCCCTTATCCATGAAACGGTTTTGTTGCTTCGGGGATGATTCCAATACCGATAGCTCCTTTCAGGTTTGACGTTTTATTTCTGAAGGCTTTCAGTCGGGACCCGTGGACCCCGTGACAGGCGAGTGGACCTTAAACGAATACGACATCGATTGCATCTCAATTGGCGCTGGCATCATGGGCTGTGGTGGGGGTGGGAGTCCGTATCTAGGTGAGTTCTACCAACAGAGGTCTCTGTCTATACATGTATAGTGTGTAGGCTATGGTGATGACGTAGTATTTATCTCAAGGTGAATTTCATCAACAGTTGTCTCTTGGTATATAGTGTGTTTGAATATATAACCACTTGTTGAACTTAACACAGATGATGTCCCGCTAGTACTTGGCATTATCTCACAAACAAGGTATATGATACTGGTCCTGTCTATAAAGCATTTCAGACACCTTCAATGGCTACATTTACAAACTGCGCATCATCATCTCACTTTCTTATTTTGTTGTTCATTCATATGGAATAGTTTAGTTTCCACTAAACAGTATTATTTGTGGAAGGCCACCAGTTTCTTCCTTGTGTAATTTGTAGCGAAACGTTTTCATTTAGGACGGCTGAGGGCACTGAAAACGCTGAGAGAGGGCAAGGCAATGCGAGTCATCCACCCGTCCCGACTTGTTAGTACACCAGAACGTCAGCAGGTGGCGGTACCCGTCGCTTATATGGGCAGTCCGTTGTGCTTGATAGAAAATATGGTAAGCGGGGCTGAAATTCTCCAAGGTTTGGATGTTCATCTGAGTCAGCTGCAGGCGAAAGTAAGTATACTTTTGTTGTTACGTTATGAGTAAAGTCTTAGACACTCTGGATTGAATGCAGTCAAAGAAACATTTTCAAACAATACTGGAATTTCTGGGTGTTGCTTGTAATCAGATAGTTATTTATTTCAGGAAAAAAACCTGGAAATTGGGGCTGTGTTCTGTTGTGAAATCGGAGGTATAAACTCACTCGAGCCCCTTACGGTGGGCGCCGAGCTGGGACTTCCTGTCGTGGATGCTGACGGAATGGGTCGGGCATTTCCGGAACTTCAGATGTATATTCCGCATATTTATGGACACCCGCACACTCCAACTGTGTTAGTGGACTCGTGTGTAAGTTGCCCAAAAGATAGCTTTTAAACTGCAATATGTTAGCTTGTTCTTCATTTTCTGCCGTCGAGTAATTACAATACTCAATCCCCGAATTGGGTGGACAACGACTTTCAGCTCTTTCATGCACGTACCTGCGTGCATGTCTGTGTCGTTGGCGTTTCTGATATTTTGGGCCGTGTCTTTTAGAGGTTATATGGTAGACTGCATTACGGTGATGTCTGGAGAAGTTTAAAAATATTTAAGTTGTTCTCAGGTTGGGGTAGATCCTCAAGTTTGGATTCAGCAGGATTTATTGCCAGGGATACTGATGCATTATCATTTATGCAAGCTTTCAAAAAATGAAGCCTCAATCGTCGACCGCTTGGTTTCGTGTGGCCATCACGGTCTACATATTCTGCCCCTCGCTGATTTTCGTAAAGGTAAAGTGTAGAAATGGCAGATGTCATCAAGTCAATAGACGAGTTATATCGAAAGCCAAAAGAGGGAATTACCTCAGTGTTGTGATTTTAGTAAAACAGTTTAAATATGAGGCATATAAACAAATTGCACAACCGTCTTGGCCATTCGTCATCACGACTTATTGAAACTATGCCACCAATACCAACGCATTGGGTTACACTGAAAAACTGCGTTTTGATAATCACCAACAGGGCTCGCGTTTTGATGTCTGCTAAAGTTTGCTAAAAATGAAATAAAATGCAAGGTACTGGCTTTCCAAACATACCTTTTTCTTCAAAGTTGCTGCTGCCCATGACAAAATTTAAAATGCGTCAGGTTTTTTGCCGCCCTTATAAAACACTTATTGCTTCTGTGTTCTCATTGGTAACGGAAATGAGCGTCATGCGTTCGCAGCATGATGACACCTTCGTTATCAATCTCACGGATTTTGTTGCATCTCTCCATTCTCTTATTGTCTGTCGTCATCTGACATGAAGTGCGCAAGTTGACAATTGGATCTGCAACCCGAGTGTGTTGGGCCTAACTTGGCGGATAATTGACCCAAGTGTGAAACATGTATTTTGTGTTTCCAGGGTAACAAGATACTAGCAGTCGACGTGGAATCGACCAAAAAACTCGAATGCTTCTTGCGGAGTTGTTGTATTCTAATGGGGTAAGAATATATTTCCCACAATAGTCACCATATGTTGCTGCATTTTGCCTTGATATTCTGAATAAAACAAAAGTCGAATTAGACCCTTTATTCTCATAAAATATGTCTTATAACGTTCCTCACCGTTATACTATTCTGTTTCCGTTACTCTGCCTATCAGAACATTGTAACTATAAGCTGCTTATTGGGCTTCGCCAACCCCAAAATTTCGAATCCAAAAATAGCTCTCCTAGGCATTGCTTGTGACTTGGGATGGTAAAGGAAATGGAATGCTATCGCAGTAAGGAATATGAGACCGGTTATGTGGGAGTCAATGGAATGATAAAGCAGTAAGGAATATGAGACCGGTTTTATGAGAGTCAATGGCATCAATTGAATTTTCATGTTCACCTTCTAAACAGCTGCAGACGTAACTTTAAACAGCCAGCTGGCTTTCTTCTTACAAGATTGGTGAGGTCACGCGAGATCATACCTGTAGTAGAAAGGTAACAATTCGTTAATTATTCACGAGTTAGCTCCTGACCTGCCTAGGGTAAATAGAACTAGTTACGCCATAATATTGCAATTAAATAGAAAGACGTCTAGTATATTCTTTTGTTTTATGTCAGTCGCTGCTGTTGACTGGCGTTATTCAACACACTCCTGAAGGAATAGCAAACATTTGATATACAGCTCTCTAGCGTTCTGAGAGCATAAAACAACTTTCGCTTGACCTCAGGCCTTAGTTTTTTTATTCACGAACATTTTTCGAGATTGGCGTTATTTGGTTGAATCACTTGAACATCTCGTGCTGCACAACTGTAAATACTTTGATGACGTTATGATCACAAAAGTGAAACCTGTTGCCTGAAATCTCTGTCTAAGAATAATTCGCCACTGTATCGTGTCAAAAAGAGGATATTTTCCACGTTTGGTAGGCTACGCTGTAGCCGAAAGCAGGCCCGTAGGAAGGTAAAAATTATTGGGGGGGCACCGACCCTGGTCGATACGTAACTTCTAATTTCGAAACCACTGCGTTGCACTGGGGTGTATATATCAACGCTGTAAAATGAACTACTGCAACCACTAGGTACGTTTTGAATTATATGAAAAAATATGTCTACTAATAATAAGGTGTGTAACAGATGCTGTACTTTTAGAGTTAATTTTTTGTTAAGATTGACTGGAAATTTTTGGAGCAACATACATGCCGCTCATACGATTACTCTTGCTGAACAGTAAGAATGAAGGTGTGAAATAATTATAAATGTTTTTATTTACTCTTCAACATAAATCAGTGGACGTTGCCCTGCTGCACACAGGAACTCGGGCTGCAGCTAAGTCTAACGTGGTAAAAACCCCGAGTTGTGCCTTTCGCATTTCACTTCCTCGTACAAAATCGTTTGCCACATCCACCAAATTTAGCTTATCGCACATGTCTTTGTGAACATGGAGCAACATTAAATGGTTCAACCTCCCCTGTCCCATTGTGGAACGTAAATATGACTTAACACGCCTAAGAGCACTAAATGCTCGTTCGCTACTGGCATTTGTTGCAGGCATCACTAACAGCAAGTTTGCTAGTTTAATTACATTTTCGATCAAGTGTTTTTGACCGGCTGATAATTTCTGCAAATGATCCACAACACGAGACAATGTTACCTCTTGACTACCATCCTGTGCATAATTGGCCCCAAACGTAGCCAGGTGACAGCGCAGTGTTGAATCAAAATCATCTCCATAAAAACTGATAACATCTTGGTATTCATTTTCAAAGTTTTCCCCTTTTGCCGCCTTGAGTATCAGCTCCTCACACTGCATATAAATTTTGTAATCTTCTTGATCAAACCTGTCCCGTATTGATGCAATGATATTGTCAAGAGCTTCAAAATAAATTCTTCTATAATAATCTTCTGGACTCGAAGAAAACTCCGGAGGCGCATTTCTTGTTTCGTATCTAGCGGGTTTTCTATTGCGTCTAGGGAGACCAGGATCTTTGACGTGATGATCCTTTGCACAAGCTAGGACTTCATCCCAGAAGTTTTTAAATTCTCTGTCGTTTCTCATCCGTTCTAATGTAGTAAAGGTCATTTTGGCAATCTTTTGAGCCTCAGCCGCGGACATCTGAACGCTTTGTAAAGTTGTACTCAGATTGTCAGCATGCACCAACAGGCGCTCTGAAAGTACTAAACCGTAAAAGAAACTAAACTGTGTCATGTGAGACTGAATTCCACGTATCCGCGCTTTCATTTCTGAATCATTGCAATTTTGGACTCCCCAGGACCAGAGTTCCTGTAAACAATCATAGTTACCTATCACACGATTCAGAGCGTCAGCCTTCACGGTCCATCTCGTTGGACACAGTTGCCGAATATTACCCACTTCTCTGTCGTCAAGCAACGCATCTCGTATTTTATTCAACTGTGCGTCACGTTTGGGAGATTTTTTTATCAGTTTGGTAATTTCGTACGTGGTGTCTAAAGCATCTGCCATCAGCTTGCATCGTTTGATACTATCTGAGCAGGCAAGATTCAACGCGTGGCCATAACAATGTGTGTACAGGGCGCGATGTTCTTCCTGTTTAATGTTGACAACGACTCCATTTTTGGACCCACTCATTGTGCTGCAACCATCATAGCATTGACCACGACATCTGCTTAAAGACAAGTTCATCCGCAACAGTGTGTCTTTTAGAAGTGACGTAATTGTTTGGGCATCCATCAATTCCAAGCGGCGAAATCCGATGAAATCTTCATGGGGTTGTAATGATTCGTCTACCCATCGGATACAAACGACGAGTTGTTCGCTATTAGACACGTCAGTAGTTTCGTCTGCCAGTATACTAAAATAAGGACTGCCGCGAATGCACGACGCTATTTCTCGGAGAACTTTTAAAGCCATCAGTTTGATCGCTTCATTTTGAATATCTGGAGACGTATATTTATTTGTTTTCTGCGACAACCATGATTTCAAAATATCTGTCTCTGTTTCTTTTAGATGGAGTAGTTGAATAAAATTGGAATCTTGTTCATCTCCGTCACCCCTAAACGGTATACCTTGTCTTGCCAAAAAACGTATGTTTGTTAATATTTTCAGGAACATTCTGCGGTTTTTCGCTTTTTGCTCTCCGTGGGCTGTTGACAGTTGTTCCGCAACATCTTTGACAGACAACTTCACTATCAGTGTGCGTTCCATTGCTTCTTTATGGCACTCAGATTTCTCATGCTTCGTAAAGCCAGACGTCTTGTTAGTAGCCTTTTTCCAGTTGGTATAACCGGTAACAACAAATGATACATGTAGCTCTTGTTTTGCTGAAGACAGCAGACCCATGTGGTAAGCTTTTGCACATATGTGACACAACACCTTATCTTCCCCCTCAATATAATGCAGCCACGGCCATGAGATAAACCACTGTTTTTGAAATTGACGATTTTTCTTGCCAAAAGGTCGTTTTGGAAAGACGTGATTTGAAGGTTTGTGTGGATGCTCGGGAATGTCGTGTAAACCACGTTTTTCTTGCATGGTGTGAGCCGACTGAGAAGAACTGTTTTGGTGAGTGTGGGAGTTTTCACTTGGTGCTGAAGAGCTACAATAAAGCTCCTGTGACTGGCTCGATGGTTCTAAATTCGTAGTACCAGATTTGTGAGTCCCAGCGTTCACCACAAGTGGCTCTGTGTGCAATGTGGCTTCTTCAGAAGTGCTGTTTGCTAACTGCGTAGGACAGCTACTGTGGGACTCCAGGACGTCCGATAGTTCTGTGTTTGACGTTTCAGAGTTACTTTTTATATTCCAAGCTGAAGCACCTCCAGGTTTAGTGCGTGATGCGCCGCCTATTAAGTGAGTTTCGAGCGTGAGTGAGTTACTGGTTACAGGTAGGGATTTTACCTTAAAGAAGGCACCTATTTTTCTTTGGTGACTGGAAGCGTGCTGCTTCTTTGCTCTTGAACATTCCTGGGAATCGTCGCAAAATCTTTTTTTATTCATTTGACACTCAGGTACAGGGCGTGTGTTTTTTATTCTAACTGCTACGACATGATTTGGTTCAAAAATCGCGCCGGGTCGGTTGTCAAGATTTCCATCTCTAGACCACAAGAAAATCGCATATTTGTTGCATGAAGCATTTCCTAATACACGTGGTAAGATCTCCCCATGAAGGGAATGAACACTTTTTCCTACGTCGGGATATACACTTGTTACTGGCATTTTCAATACAGACGACAGACCCATGACAGCCATGAGACCACTCCAATTCCCATCGTGGCACAGATGCTTTGCCTCTCTTACAATGGCTGCTTCATTATCATCGTTTACAGTGTCTCCAAGACCGTCCTCCTGAGACATTACCACAGTGAATAATGTTTGAAAATCCGAAGATATAGAGTTTTCTTTCTGAGTAGCAGCAATAACGTGTGGGTGCCTTGCATAAAAGTCAGAGTGAATGAAGAGCTCGGCTGCAGTCAGCAGCCTTAATGTCACGTGGAGGGATTCGTCACCTATAAACTTAAGCAACTGCAAGGTTGTATCAAGAGATTACTTGCCTTTATAAAATAAGGCCATGCGATACTTTAGATAGGTTTTGAAATTCTGTGTAATGACAAGAAATTCGTAAATGGGCCTTATTCCAGGAATGAGTTTATAGACATAATTTCGACTTTCCGAAATGGCACTTTTAGTGAATGCCAATGGATTTTTTCCCATTTCACGTCCCCAACTTCATGGCAAGTGCCCAAAATGCGCGCATACACAGAACAAAGTACGGGATGATAGTTGTTTCAAAGGGAAAAGCCACATACATGTAACCGCCGAGAGGCTATCACTCCCCTTAATTCAGTGGTGCACCGTTCGCGGGCGTAGGCGGCGCACCTGATAGGGGGCTGAGGGAATATAGCTCCCCACTAAATGCTGCGCCGCCCATGTAATATCGACTAAAGTAAAAGTCAAAAATCTATTACGAAAAATATAAAGTTATACCAGTTATGCAAAGAGAAGCGGCTCGAAATAAACAGTTGCCGTCCCCAGATGTGCGAATGGGTTCGTGTGTTGACTGGTGAGATTCGGGAATTATGCATTTTGCGAACTCGTCGATCAGAGCATTTTCCAACAAACTAGATGTAGAAAGAGGGGATTCAACAGCTTGTGTTACAAGGTTTACTGTATGTGTCGTATAGACTTCCAGCTTTCTGCGAGTCGTATCCAATCGACGCCACGAGTTCTCCAAAGCCCTGTAAATTACAGAATTTGTGACCACTGATCGAAATTTACTCCAGTTTCCTGCTATAACGTGCATGCGACAATCACCATGAACAGTAAAAACAACTCCACAACGTTAGAAAACTCAATAACCTCCATTGTGGTCGACATCTCGAATAATGCACTGAACACCAAAGTTCAAGCTTAGAACTGCACGCGCTACTGCTAGATATAATGTAAAACTTACCGGACACACGTGAGGTCTTCACTTTGCCGACGACGCCAAACATCAACTTGAAGTCTTGTTCTGCAGTCTTGGGAAACGATTCTTTGTCGAAATAAAAGCTGCCTGATCCAACCGTTTTTATGGTGTTTTTCTGATAACTAAGCCAGATTCTTCAATTTCGTTATAAGTCTGAGAAAACTGTACTTCAAATCAAAATACAATGTTGCAGAAGCTTGTACGCTGAAAATTTTGGGGGGGCACGGGCCCCCCCGGCCCCCCCGCTTCCTACGGCCCTGGAAAGGGATTTTTACATGTACACCTGGTGTCGAGTTGTCACACTAATATCTCGTCACATGTCACCATTTATCGCGAGCAATCGCTTATTCGTACTCGAGTAATACCTTCCACTCACACAATATACAGCATATATACAATGTGAGACACAGATATGCACGGGAACAACAAAGGTCTAAGTGCATCTCGGGTTTTCAGGATATTTCATCACTTCAGATCACCCAATAACTTCCAGTGCGTTTCATCACTTCAGTTCACTCAATACCGTCCAATGAGTTTCATGACGTCAGACCACCCAATACCACAAATGTCTGTTGTTTCTGCATTGCATGATGACGGAATTTCTATCAAAGCGAATTCATTGAAGAACATACTAAATGTTTGTTTTGTTTGTGTTATGTTGCCAATTTTATTTTACACCGTCACGTGTGTATGTGCTACCGGTCACGAGTTTGCCGACGCATCTTTCACGGCTTGAAAATGTGAAGCCTTATGTTGTTTAAGTGACATGGTGGGTGGATTCAATCATGACATTTGTAGTGATTGATCACCCTAATATCATGTCTTTAGTGCTTGGTCACCATTAAATCATGATCTTCGTAGTTATTGGGTACCATTAAATCATGATCTTTGTATTGTTTAGTCACCATTATATGGTCTCCTTCTTAGTGACTGGCGACCATTACATCATGTCCTTCTTAGTGGTTGGTCACCATTATATCATGACCTTAGTGATTGGTCACCATTCGATATCGTGACATTAGTGATTGGTCACTGTTATATCATATCCTTCCTTGTGATTGACCACCAATGTCAGCGCCTGTGTCAACGTGCTTGAGTGAATCATGTTTCAGTTGTGTTGGCGGTCTCTGTTTTGCTCCGCTGACGAAGCAAGACATCTTCGACAAATCTGTGCTTTATTCTATGAGTCACGTGTGGCGACTAGGAGACAGTATCAACAAAGCGAGGCGGGAAAAAATGTCCATTAAGGAAGCAGTAACCAAATTTTTGGACTGTGACGTCATCATTGAGGGAAAGGTATGGCTGAATGTATTCTTGTTGTTTACTTCAAGTTATGAATAATCCGAAAGAACACGTTTAGTTTTAAAAAGAAACTTTAATTGAGAAAAGTCTGCATTGGCATCACGCTATAGACTTGAGCCTCCTTATCGCTTAAATGAATGTAGGTCACGAGGACAGCTTTTATCCTTTTGTAGAGTAATGAAACAGAAATGGAATTATGATTAAAAAGTTTTTGTCGTATCTCATCGACACCTGCCAATTTCAGATTTTTGACGTGAGCAAGCAGACGACACGAGGGTACACTATGGGTGGTCTTGAGATTGAGGGACTTGATGACTTCACCGGATTTAACGTGGTCATCAATTTTCAGAATGAATTCCTAATCGCCAAGCGCGCACACGATGGCCACGTGATTGCAACGGTGCCAGATATGATGTCAGTGCTTGATGTCGATACAGGACATCCCATAGTAGTCGAAGAGATTAGATACGGGCAAAGAGTTTTTGTAGTGGTTATGCCATGTCACGAAAAGTTACGAACTGAAACAGCTCTAGGTGTTGTCGGTCCGAAGGCGTTTGGTTATGACGTTGAGTACAAACCTGTGAAGATGTGCCCAGGTTTTGAGCCTATACCAACAGCTGCTGATCAACAAGCTAAAAGTTACAAATGAAAGAACTGTTAGGGCGAAAGACATCATTTCCAGACTCGTCTCGATCTCGAAACTTACCTAACCACTCCGTGTAGTTCGACAATGAAATTATTAAAATTCCGTGTGGCGCGCCGTGCAATTCTAGTAGAGGTTTTATGAACATTGGTATTACTGAAGGCCCACGGGTCTACCGTTTCTCTCTTCTGGGTTATGATCCCGCCGGGGAGGTCACCGGCTCTTTGCCGCTAGGCCGAAATTGTTAGCTTTTATGATCGAGATTTATCCGCTTTTGCAGACTTCACCATTTGCGCTTAGGAAGTTCTGTTTAATCTGTAATAGGAAGAATATTTGCAAGGTTACATGGTGAAGAGTGATCAGCGCCTACTGGTGAGCGTTATTATACAGGGTTGTGGTAATCAATACACTATGTGTTGTGCAAGTTTATATCCTCGGTGCAATATTCTTTTTAATGATACACGTAAACTTCCCGTTGTTGTCGTCCATCGAAGGTTGTCGCATACAAAATGATTCTCAGGGACATTTGCCAATTTGTGGAGTTCATGGACAAATTAGACTTGCCGAACGGTTACGTCATTGGTATTAATACATCTGGTATTCAAGAAAATGGAAATCTTGAATGCATACAATTACAACTGCTATGTATTATCTGCAGAGAACCCAATAAGGAGTTACTGTACATCAAAGAGTCATTGGCCATTCAGAACCAGCATGCCACTGATTCTCTGAATAACATGCATAGCTCTGTGACCCTGCAACTATGGTGATGGCAAGCTACTGTCTATATTTTATGTATCTCTCACTTCAGTCTATGGATGTTACCTGAGCTGTATGTTGGCATTTGTTGTTCTAAATTGTTGTAAATATGATCCTGGTGATGTCTATTGAAAAGACGAAACGTTGAATTGAACATGGACTTTTTTATTTGTGCTGCGATCGTCCGGTTTTTGATAATAGAAAACAGGAAATGAACCAGAGAGGTTATGTAAATGCCAAGTTAATCAATCAAGAACATAATTTCTGCAAATGATTCAAAAGATTTCTACCTTATAAAGACAAAGGTTTTAGAAAATGAATCTGTCGCACTTGCTGTGGATAATTTGCAAAGGTATTCATCTAAAATTATGAATTTTATTATTATTATAGTTAATTGGACTTTAAGTGCCGTTTGATACAATTGAATTCTTCAGTAAAAATTCAGAACGCAGTGACATTTACGCAAAATGCGATAAACTACTCCCAAGTATATATCCAACATTTGTAGATAAACGTTTTCTTGTGGATAAAAATCAGCAAAATTTATCACTACAGGTAGCTTTGACATCTACTGTGGTTGCAGCTTAGGACTTTCCAAAAAACTTTAGAATTATTTTTTTTCAGAAAGTAAAATTTTTAAGTGATCCTGATACATGTAGTGTATGTTAATGTAAATAAGAGATAATCGAACACATTTTTACGACCATTATGTTAACAAGAAAATTGAAATCTGGAAAATAAAAATAAAAGGGACAACGGAATTTTAAACACATGCTGCCATGCTGTCACAGAACAAAAAACGATACAATTGGATTGGTTCGAAGTGGGACTTTAGGATAAAAAGCAGGACATCTAGGTCTAAGCCAACACGTATAGCTGATATGCTCGCTGCAAAAAAACAGCAGAAGTAACACCCAAACATGCCCGAAATCGTTTTGTTGTTGTTTTTTATAGTTGAATAGGAAATTTTGGGTGCCGTCAAAGCCCCCGAAACGTAACGTTATTATTACTACCAAAATTATGGCTATGCCGCGTTGGAATATACAACACTATACGATAATAAGTCACTTCGGCCATTCGTCATGACATGAGAGGATGGCGAAAAAAGGTTTAAAAAGTGCCACAGAAAAAGTGGGACAGCCAAGAGCGCGGCAATTGGCAAATACACTGTATGTTGTCAGGAACACGAAGTACTGGATTGGGTTCTTTTAGGAGATAAACTTAATTTTTTTAAATTTTATTTCACGGGTAGAGTTAAATACTACAGAAAACAACATGCCTACTTCTCAGAAGTGGATACACTCACGCACGCACACACACACACACACACACACACACACACACACACACACACACACACACACACAGGCTACAAGTGGCGCATTTTGTTAAGCAATTATAAGTAACTTTTTGAAAGTTGCATAAATTCCTCCGATTACATACATGTAGCCTACGCTTTTCATTTAAGGCAAATGTACATGTAACTTCTGTCCGTAAAATAATGTAGCACTATTTACCATCCAAAAATGTCTTCTTGAAAAACTGCTGGCATATTGTATGATGGGTTGTCGAAAGTGGTTCTACGACTAGAGCTAAAACGATATCGGAGGCCCCCAGGGTCACAGGGTCCCAGGGTCACAGGGTCACAGGGTCACTGGTCGGTGCTTAAACAATGACTAGTGTAATTTTCGGTTTGTCGATTAATTTTTCCGAGAAATCGCTGGTTGCATGGAATCATACCTTAAAAGGATCTTGCTTGATGAACGATGATAACAAAATGAAAATGAAGTAATTGCAGTAGGATTTTATTATTTGATAACTAGCAAAACTCAGTCCAGCAGACAGACGGAAATTCTTAGTGCAAAATCTCGCGACTAGTCTCGGGGTAGCTAGCTCTAATAATAGAATACATACATGTAGGTCGCGTGCGGTATTCCAGGACTAGAGATGTATGCACAGAGACACATACACACACTCACATGCACTCACACACACGCACATACACAAACGCACACGCATCCCCCCACAGACAGCGCATCGTGTCACAAAAAGCGGACGAGCCTTTTGCTGGACGTCTCCTTGCTTTACAATTGTTTGACTTGTTTAAGTAATTCTTTAAATTCGATATAGTTCTTCTTATTGTACGTTCTTATCAGCCAGTGGCCGAACTTGAGCGGCTGGGCGCCATCTATCTTAGCCTTCATGTTACCTTCCATTTCGGCTGTTTCCGGTTTAAGCGGAGGCTTTCCGATGTCAGCGTGGTAGTTGGGTTCCAGGAAGAACGGCACAGAATAACGATCTATGCCGTAATCGACTACTCTGTGAGGGGTCGCTCTCAAACGTCCGCCTGTAAACTGCGACAGCATGTCACCGATATTCATCACCAGTACGTTTGGGTCGGCCTTGACCGCCTTCCATTCGTTATCAACGCCGAGAATCTCGAGCCCTTCGTACGAGAAAGTCATCAACAACGTCATCAATACAGAGTCAGTGTGGGCGCCACAGAGTAAAGTTTTCCCATCGTCTGACTTGGCAATATCCGGTATTTCCCCTAAAAATATCAAAATGGGCATAACACTAGAATGCATTCAAGTTGAAGGCAAGCTTAATTTAACATTAATGTTAAGTGCTTTAATTATGTCCTGCAGTAAACGTTTTGACACAAATAACTTATTTTCTTTTAAAAACGTATCATATTGCATCAATTTCTAAAGCTTTCGCCATTATCAATACAAATCAGGGAACTTCCTCAGTTGTTAGCCATTTGAGTTCAGTCACTCGCGACATTCCAGTATACTAGCAACGAAGACAAACTGTGCAAAAGAGAGGGTCCGCTGAAACAAAATTTCATCATGGTCATGCCTGCCTGGAACTATTGTAAGCTTTCACACCTGTTGTTTGTGGATGAAAAGGAGCTAGAATGCAGAATTCTGAATTTTAATGAACATGCAGTAGACAGAGTCAATAAATCATTGTCCATCAAAACACGCAACTTCACGAGTCATTTCCGTGTAAAATGTGCTCCATGTGCGAGTTTCACGGAGCGACAGTTCAGACACCGGCGATTAGCTCGTGTTTATTCTGATAGAGCTGTACAAAGACAGATGTCGCTGGTGCATACTTAATGCCTCAAAATATCAAAATTACATGTTGAAGTATTTTTCACCTAATGGAGTGTATACTACAAGGTAATAGGAGTCGACATTGCCAAGTTCTGGACACAGTACCAAGTAAGGGTCGAGGGGCATGCGCCCAAGCTGTACTCTGCTTATGGTCCTCTGCTTATACTAAGAGTTCAATAATTCAACAATTAAGTCTGACCAAGATACCTTCCACTCACTAATAAAAATGGCCTGTTCCTACTGGCCGTCAACTATACATTTGTCCTACCTTGCCTGGGGGGATAATGGAGGAGTCTAAATGTAGACAAGGGTTTGTCCAGGTACATGAAGTCAAATACATGTTCTTCCTGGTCCAGACCGATCGCTATTAGCCTCATGATCTCGGCCGTAGTACGATGCATTGTGTCGAAGTAGGCGCACATCTCTTTCCTGAAATCTGAGCCACCTTCTGCGTCAGGCCACAATGGGTTCTCGTACAAAACATTTCCGGCCACTATGTCGGGATCGTCTTCCGGGAGGGGCACGCCGATATCGAACGCTTCTTTATGACTAGAATCATAAGGAACCACCGGAAAATACCCCCGGTAGAATTTGGGACTCTTTTCGTTCCACTGACGTCGTGCCACGGACATTTTGACATCGAGAGGCAAGCTGAAGAACCACTCGCACAAACTATGAAGTCTGTGTGCCTCCACGCCAGGCACGTTTTTCAATCCCAGGAAACCAGTTTCTTGAAGTCCATCGACCACCTGCCGAGCCAGGTACTTCCTGTCACGTGTGTTGAAGTCAATGATGGGCACTTGTGCTGTTGGCGTGGAAGACATGCTGATTTCGTAGGAGCACCTGTGAAGATAAACCGCGAAACAGTTTATAATCCGGTTCCCATTTAATGTGCTGAGGCCACACCACACTCTTCACAATTGACTCCGTCTTACCACATGACACTGGAGTTGGTGACGACCCTTTCTAACAGAGATATAAAGTGTCATTCAGTTTAAACGCTTCTCACTGTATTTCAAAGGCAGCATGGTGAATGTTGTACTTTTGACGTCACACGCACGCTGACTCCCCTAGTGGAGGTCAACGAACCGAGCTCATGGGCCAGTGAGTGGAATGCCTCAGTAGTGGCAATGGAGCTTGACAGGCGAACCGATTTGTATTATAGGACGTTGAGTTATTGTTTCTGAAGAAACATAATGTCAGAAAGAACGATGTATAATATCAATTTCATGTCATATGTACTAATGATTAGGAGTCATCAGTTACATGAAGGAGTTGTGAAACGTTGCCGACCATGGTGTGGGGCCGGTGTCTTTTTATCATGGAACATTACGGAAAGCTTTAGAATAACTTTTGCACTAGTTCTGACTATGCCAGAGAACCACGTACAGTGTAATACTATTTACTACATCAATAGCTGAACTTAATTACAACGCTTTTGTCAAATATTAAAATAAGGCAGGAATGTGCTGTAGCCGGGTTTTGGGGAAATGTTAATATCTGGGGATTCATAATTCATTAAAAACTTTCTACGAAAAATTATTTTGACTGATGTTGATATTTTGTATTGAAATGCACAATAACCAGAATATTTCAGGCTCTACAAGGGTGTCAGTAGCGGAGGCACGACATCAGATACATGTACTCAGTTGAGCAAAATTATTTATAATGCCGCAACCTCAGAATTCGCTATGTAACAAATCACAAATTCATTCTTAATTCTGAACTTTGAGTATTGACGAATGTCATAATACAGAAAATTATTTGTTACAAATCTGTGACTCGTTTGATGCTACAACACTAACGTCCATTACCGGGGTTTTCAGTAGATAAGCCCACCCGATGAAACGCCCATTGGCGTTTATTAGGAAAGTTATGCCGAATAAATGCTCATGGGTGTTTGTTTGGTATTACAACTTCTGGTGTCGTTTATTCGGAAAATTTCCTCTTAAAACCCCACTAAGTGTCAACGTTTAGTAACAAGTTCAGTTTTGTGGAGCAATTACCATTTATAAAAACACACTAAGTGCTGGCGAACTATGCATTCATTATTATAAGATTTAAAAACTGATTTTTAAGTAAAAAATGTCAAAGTCAGGAAACCTCTGACTTTCCCTTTCCACATCCCCTTTTTCCGAATAAACGCGGGGCGTTTACTTAAACGTCTGGAATTTTTCATTTTCCAAATACACGCCCACGGGCTTACCTACGAAAAATCCCGTTAATAGGCTAAATCAGTAGTTAACTCGGTTGGCGATTTCTCATGACCTCCATTGGGGGTCAGCATGTGTGTGACGTCAGAGGTGCAAAAGGGTCCTGGTCAACATTCACCATTCTGCATCCGAAAGTAGAACACATCAGTATAGTTTGTTGTACACGGCCTCGTACAGCGCTCTATCTCACACCATCATTCGTAGCTAGAGTCCATTGCAGCAATGTTTTTCTTAAATCATAAGGACCCATTTTCATTTATATAACCTTGGGAGCGCAAAGTAAATAAGTGGCCTGCTAACGACCAAAGTTATAACCAAGTAAGAAACCAAAACCCATATTAGTTGTTATACCACTGAACGACTAGTCGGCTGAATAGTGAGGTGTTATACCACTGAACGACTAGTCAGCTGAATAGTGAGGTGCTGATGTCAGATGAGCCTGATTTTCCTCGTTTTATTGTGAAAATCGGCTTACTGAGAAGAAAACTTGGCAATTTTTGCAAGCATCTTTTAATCTTTTTCCAAACTCCCAAAGGAAGACCAGATTTGTAGAGCACTTTTGTTTATTACGGCGTTTTCTCGTTGATCCCAACTTGTTCAATTCTACAGCCCAACAATAGGAAGAGGACCCCTGTAGGCAATACCTTACACTACTGTTTAACTACATGTACATTCTGGCATTAATGGTTTGAACTTTGAAGGCCATCTCTCTTTTGTTCAATAATGGCTCTAATATTCAATAAGATCACATCTAGCCTGACTGGGCTGTGCTGTTAAAAATAACAGTCAAGTTATAACATATTTGAAAATAAACCAATAGCATTTCTGAATTGCTCGCCCAGTGTTGATTATGTTTGGTTTTTGAATCGCCAATGAAAATCGCCAATATAAATTCGCTTTGGGTTTGAGTGTGTTCACACGTGGTCTGTAAAAAGCCTGGTATATAATTGTCCTGCCTGTTGTCATATCAGACAAAAGGCTGTGCTTGGCAGTTGACAAAGGAGCTAGATGTTATCACATGCTCACAATCCCTGCTTCTGGTAAAGTCACGAGAGAACGCCGTCATGTTGAAGATAGAACTGACATAATTCTTGTAGCGAGGCCTGAATCAACAAGCTAAACAGAGCTCACCTTGACTAAAGTGAAAACATAATTTCGTGCAACTTTATTATTAAAATTCTGCTTACCAACATTTGCTGGTAGGCCCCTACATAGGCTATGTATGAATCCCCGGACGTATCGAATAGAACAAATCACTGGAGTTTGCATCTTATGTAACTGTGGCCGAGTGTCTGGCGTGTAAGTAACGTTGCAGTAAGTAACAGTAAGACCCTTACCTTAAAAAATTGACGTCTGTGCGTGATGGACTTCGACTGATAATCTAGAATGTTGTTCGGTTTTATCAGCGTTGGGGTCATTCTGTGACTGATAGCTCTTACGAAACGACATCTGGCGATAAAAGCCGACTATTCCACTTCATACACAAAGACAGTATAGGTTCCTAAAATACCCGTCATTGTCCTAAATATACGTAGGTCACATCCATACAAGTAGCGCTACCTTCCGATAAGATCCCACTTTGAACTATGAAAGGCTTCTTGGAATAGGGTTGTTAAATCACAAAAGGAGCAGATAAGATGAGGATGGCCTGGAATCGTTTGTTTTAGTTTTGGTTTGCAAAGAGGCGTTATGAACACCTTTGGTCGAATTTTATTTTTTTTAAGGTTACTTTATATATGCTTGCATTGCACATTCAGGATTCATTTTTGATAAATGTATCTTGAATCATAGGGCCTCAAATTTTTTGTCAGTTTTGAAGACCTATGGTTCATCAATTTGTGTCTGCCGTTCATACATTTGTCAGGTTTTCTATTACTTGCTTTAACTTTGCTTTCGTATGCTTTTAACCCCCTCTATGTAGAGCTAAGCGTTTTCTTCATTTTCCGCTTTCCTATAAAAACCTAACCATTGGTATTTTTGTTTTTATGCCTTCGTTGCGCTCACATTGCTAGGCTGGTCTCATTGTCATCGTAAAAATACGTTTAAGTTACATTACAAGAAAATGAGGACATTTAAATCACAAGGCATTACGTCATGAACACTGTTTTGTGGACAATTTGATCTTCAAAAATATGTAAGTTTTTCCATTCTCCGAGCTTAAGACGGGGACTACACAGCAACACGGACATTTTAGTTTAAAACAACAAGTCACACTGTCACAGGGGCGCTGCATTGATATTGATAATTAACTTTAAGAATAGAATATCTACGTGACAAAGAATCCCAGGGCCCTGCGAGGGCCCCGGAGTACCTTTTATTGATTAACATCTGCATCATGAATAAATGTCGCTCTCTAGTCGTATGTTACAAATTATACAGAATTCAACAACATGACAAGGGTATTATTGTAAACTTTTAGTTATTTTTTAACCAGCAAGAAATCAAATACGCGTCCCCCTGTGTGACAATTTGACGCCTTCACCACCAAGCCAATGAGTAATGCAGCCGCGAATGCTTGGTAAAAAGTGACCTTTATAATGTGTATTCTCGGCTGCTTATTTGGAAACCTGCCATTTTTTCACATCCACACACTGCAACACTGCAATACTCGTTATTTTAGTGCAAACTTTCGTACGTGAGAAGCTTCATGACATTCTCTAAGGTTCATAAATTTCAACTGAGATAATTATTCGGGGATTTCCCATTTGTACTAGTTACATATCTGCATAAGACACCGTCAAACTCTCATGCACTGCGTAAAATAAATCTTCAGTTTTTTTATCGCAGCTTGCAGTAATCGTTTATAACCTTTAGTTTTATATACCTTAGTTTTTAGTTATATCTACGTCACTTTTTGTTAAATCTTTCACCTGCGCAATTTCGTTTGGTATTTCTGTTTGAAGCAAGTGATTGGTCTTTACACTTTGAATTGTTGTGCTCATAGTATCTTAGACCACCCTCTCCCTTACATCGTAGACAATAGTACATGGGCTGTCAAATACATGTATGTATATTTTCTATGAACGAAATCTGTGATAGTACCCAAAGTCTTGAAGTCACTATTCACTAGCGATATCTGGTGTGACACCAGAAGTGCGTTCAGTAACGGTAGCACCTGTGCTAGGACCTAGCTAAAATCTAGTCAGTCACGATCTCATTTAAAAATACACGGCAATATATTACGTAATCTCTCGAAGTCTTGCTTTTTAGCGAGGTCCTAGCGTTACTGAACGGGACGCTGGTTTTTCTTCCGGAAGTACGTTATTGCCTGCGAATCAAGGTCATTTCGCCGTGATTTGGATCGGCGATTTAATCCGAACTCACATCTGTGTTAATGTTAAGCTCTCGTAAAACGTTAACTTCTTAAATAATGTTCACAAAAACATTTCTACAGCAGTTTATATGATCCACGTGACGTTTCGGTTTGAGCTCAAATGCACGCTGCTGAAAACCTCTGAACCATCTTACTCAAGTATACTGTAACCTATTATAGTGCAACTACCCCCAAATAACCACTTTTGCCTGATTTCTCGCATATTGAGTAGATACAACAATAGAACACGAATGTATGACTCGTCTTCAATCCCAATATTTCCATAAAATTTACTTTCAATTCATGGAAAAGTAAAGTTCTTTAACAGGTTTTGAAAAATCCGACGCTGCAAATGTAGCAAAAGGGTTCCGTGTGCAAAATAAACTAAAGATAGGCGGATCCAATCCGATCAATGGGGCCGGACCCCGTTTTTACCTTGATTTTAATGATAGCGAATCTGGAATTTTCAAACTGTTGACTTGGATCCCCTTTTCAAGAAATTCCTTTTATTCAGCTATTTATTGTCGATTATAAACAAGTACAAGAACAAACAAACAAATAAGTACATTCATTCATTCACGCATGCGCACCTAGAGAGATACCGTTCTCGTATCTCATATCTCGTATAAAGTAAACAGCTGCTACATGGAGTTAACGTGAACAACAGAATTTTCCCATTTCGCAGAGAACCTGTCATATACGAAATTTTTATATGCAATTAATTTTTCAGCATTATAGTAATCATAAATATATGCAACAAAATTGTTCTTGTGATTGTGCTCTTTGACTAGCAAAATGTTAAATAAAAATCGTGCATCCCATAAAGTCCATGAATATCACGTTCGTAAGAGAGACAGTTGGGAAGGTGAATGCGACACTTCTGAAGTAACTTTCCGAATTCCGTCCAGAAATCCTGTACAAGGCGACATTCCCAAAAAAGTGTGACAGGGTCTCTGGAGCTTTATTACAAAAGGAACATAAATTAGAATGCTTAACGCGGATTTTGACTAAAAAGGTATGTGTAATGTTGGGATACTTTGTAATGTCGTAAGTCAATGCGTATTTTTTCCAATCTAAGCGATTTCCTAACTCTGTTACCCATTTACACTGTGACGTAGGAGGTTTCTTTACGTCATTAAAGGCTGAACAAATAATGTCTTCAACCCTTTAAGAATGATTCCATATAAAAACCATATGAAAATGAAAAATCACTATATACTCAAAAATTCATACAGAACTAATAATTTGTGCATGTGTTGGGATGCTGCCCCAAAGTACACTGCTGCAATATTTGCACTCAATGACCTTTGGTTACCGAGATATGAACTATTTGGCTATAAAGTCATATTTTGCATTTTTTCATGTCAGTAAAACGGCATTTTTTGAACGGCAAAAAATCAGACTTGGACAACTGGTGACAAAGTTTGACATTGATGGTCATAAAGACTCATGTCAGGTTAGTAAGAAAATGAAATTTGCAACTCATAGGTACAATTAAATTTCCAGCAGGGGAGAAAACTCCGAGACCACTTTTCAGGCCAGTCACAAGTGGCAAGATGTTGCTTAACCTGCCTGCTATATCGGAATATATTTGAAGTTGAAATTCTCTTTGTAGACACTTCTAAGATTGAACTTTGATAATTGCTTTTAAAAAAACTTGTCTCTTATATATTTAGTTTTAAACGTGGCCCTCGAATTTGGGCATTTTTGTGATGTGGCCTTACTCGGACAGACAAGTCAGAGAGTTGAGGCTACTCTTTTAGTTTAGAGATATCACCTAAAACATATGATCTAATATCAACTATGCAATATCACAAAAATTTAAATTTCACTTTTGTGACCCCAATTTTCTAAAACACTCCACTCTTTGTTTAACTTTACCAATAGCACTTTAGGGTTCGAGATTACATGCACTTCTTGTCACTGCAAAGAATATGGAGGAATTTCCTTCTTGTACATTTGGTCAATTTTCGTTACATACGTGTGATCGCGGAGGAAATGTGGCCTTCATTAGCTGTTTTAAAGTCGTCAGAAGTCATCTGAGGTCGTTCAAAATGCCACAGAAGATTGAAAGTATATCGGAATTACAACTGATTCTTGCCAGAGCTGCAGATAGGAGGTTGGACTGGCAAACCAATGGAAATCCGCCGTTATTTATTTTACACATCGACATGAGTTTGGACATGATTTTAATAGACAAAAACTGACATGCTTTTATCACGAACACACAGAATATTGTCAGAGGGATAAACCAGGAACAAGCAAAACAGAATTTGATGCCATCTCTCACCCCACACCAAGTTTTGGTTGTAATGGATTTGGCAATGAAGTTCATACCCATCAGTTTTTGTGAAGCACAGTCCCACTGGTTCGGTAAGAAGGATCTCATGGCACGTGGTGGCTTGTATCACAAAGAAAGGTGAAAGCCATCAGGTAAAAATAAATCCTCAATTAGTATTCAAGGTGTTACAAAGTGATTCTCAGATGTGCTCAATATTAAACAGAAAGCCATTGATGAACAATGTTGTTGCTTTCACCTCTTTTTTTTGATTTACTGTAACAGTACAAGATACAGGGAGTGTGCACTTAATATCTAGTCTTTTTCTTGTCATTTCCCAACAAAAGCTTGACAGTGATGCATTATTTTTCTCTTAGTAGATTTTGCACACAAGCCTTCATTTTAACTGAAGCCGAGTACTTCGTCAATGAAGGCAACAACGTTCAAAATGCAGTCGACCTGAAACATGCGCTAGAGTCTAGAGGAGGTGTCAAAGGCTGTTAGGTGTCGTCCTGTAGTGTGAATGCCCCAAAGGTCCTTCCCAAGCACAGTATCCCAGGGATAAGTTTGCTGACAAACTTTGAGTATTCCGCAGATGGCATTCGAGCATGGAAGGCCCATAGAGTAGGGGAGGGAAAACTTGTCATCAACAAGTCATGTAAACTGTTGCCTCTGAAAAGTCTTCACCTTGCAACACTCAAGTGTTTTACAACACCAAGGGTTGAGTCGGGGCTGGTATCCCGTGAACGTCATACGAAGTTCACATGCACACACTATGGGTGCTCGAAATCTTTTCCTACAGATGCTGAGCTAAACGAGCACTTGGATGTTGGTGCTCATCCATCATCTCTCCAGAACGAGACTCAGTTCGACCACATTTAAAGACAATCTGAGATTTTATCTACTACCACAGCTGTATCATCACCTGAGTTGTCTGCCGTTTACGTTGTTGATCAAGTCGCCGCAGGATTGGGCCCTGAAAAGTACTAGAAAAGCGGTCCACTTCTCTGAGAAGGTAAAGACTTAACCCAGTGATATATTTTCTGAAGGTGAACAGTCACTCAGTCAGGCTGAAAACAACAGCCAGCTGAGGTTCTAAAGATGATGCGAGAAGCCAGGAATTAGCAAAGAAAATTTTTCTCCTCTGAAGAGTGGCTGTCGGAGTAGCAGATTGCTGGATTTTTCCCGTATGGTTACCGCGTCTCGAATTCAGAATATTGAAGATGCTGATGCTGCTGCTGCCCACGAGTTTGCCTCAATGAATGAGTTGGAGCTTGAAGTCAGTCATGAATGAGTTATCATCATAAACTGTAGGAAATTATGAACATGTTTTAGTTGTTGTCTATTCTTACGATATTGTTGTGGTCATCATTATCGTAGCTAGGGGACTGGCGTCCACACTGGGCGAAATTGGAAAAAATGAAAGATGACGCAAATTAGGGGCTTCCATGGGGGAGAGATTTGAGTGGTGGCTGTTTGGGGAAAATAATCTTATCTATGTGTACTGAGCAAAATAAAATGACTTTGTGTTTCAATAGCACTTGTTTTCTTCAAACAGAATGCAGTTTTCTGAAGTGTTGTGTAGAAATGCATCATACACTAAACCTAGCATACCTTCAAGAAACTGTGGTTTTGAGTCCGCCGCATGAACGGAATTTACACATTGTGAAACTTTTAGCTGGTAAGTCGGAACAACACCCAATTGATTAAATACTGGTTTGGAAAGCCGGTGTCTTGGACATCACTGAAAGTATTATGTTTTCAATCGTAAATATCCGTACCTGTTATTTTTCTGAAATTGCAAATTCCAATGGCGCACTGCCACCATGCTCGGCCGCTTTTGTGTAGTACAAGAAGCATTGCGTGACACTTTGTATGTCCAATAACACGACACTTCTCGTATCCACCGTCCTCTTTTCGCGTATGATCTCGAAGATTTTGATTAGTTTTAGTATGAACTTTGATCTTAGTTTTAGAGGACTTTTTCATGCGCATATACATGTACAGGGATTTGTCCAGGAGGTCTGAAAATGGACCAGCAGGTAGTGCGTGGGATTCTTAATCAGTTACGGTGTTTGAAAACTGGCCAAGCAATGGGTAATGGGTACCCTTAATAAAAATAAAAGTGCTTCTCTGAAGTATGAGATGGTGATGGGGTTGNACCTGCTGTCTCTATAGCTGGCTCTCTATTGACTATCGCTGTAACTGCTGATTCTCTTCACTGCAACTCAACTGTAGTTCTCCTGATTGACTTTCTTGAACTGACTTGATCTCCCGACTTGATCTTTTTGGACTCAACTCACTAACACAAACCCGTGCTTGTGTATTTATAGCCTTATGCATTGTTCTAGAACTTTTCATCAATTCAAGCACATACCAGAACTTTCTGGAATCTACCCAATCATTCTACAAACATGTACTAGTCTCTAGAATATTCCAGACTGCATTAATCACTGTCATGCTAGAGTCTTCTAGAAAGTTCCACACTATGCTGTAGTAAACAAATTACATCATCATTGTACTTAACTCAGGGGTCATGCCAATCAAACAGAATAACAAAACAAAACAATACAACTAAAAATACTGTCAGACCATATTCTGACACAAGGCTTATAAAAAACACTTGTGCCTCCGATCGCCAAGTTACCATTAAACCACAAATGTTGATTCAAAAAGTTCTCTTTAGTCGCAACAATTATTTTATTTTGTAAAAAGATGCCATACTTCCAAATACGTCGCGCCAGTAGGAATTACCAATTAGAGTTAACTTCGACTTAAAGTAAAGTCATCTCCAAATGAAGCAAAATTCTTCAGGAACGGGTAGAGTGATTACAGTAATTCATTACTTTTAGAGGCAGGGCTTTCAAGATATCCACGGGCGATGGCGAGTTTTAAAGCTTAAGTTTGCTGAAAGTGTGCATACTAACCATTTGAAGTCCCCCTTGATCAAGCCCTAAACAGGCCGTAGTTCGTTAAATTTTATCATTACGAGCCTGCCTTATAAATCTAAAAAGTGTCGTATTCAATTCATCCAAGACTTTTACAGGTGAATTCGGCGAACTTGACAAAAAGTTAAGTTTAGTTAATTTTTAATTACAGTTACTATACTAAACGGCGTTAAATTTCGTCGAATCCAACTTTTTAAGAAAGACTTAATCTCAGTTATTCTTGCAGTGAAGTTCTTATGCACCATACTATCCAATTGAATGTCCAAAATTAACCCCCAAAAATCTAAGATATTTTTGTCTAATATAGACAGAAATTCCTGATCCGACACCTTTTAAAAAACCCTGGATCCGCCCCTACTAAGGTTGGCCCTTTTAAAATAATGGCTTGTTTCCCTAGACGCAGTCTTCGATGCCCATTTGAGTATAAAGCACGTCGGTCTCTACCCCTATGTTAACCCCCTCTGATAGAGCCCAAAAGGCTCAAGTTGCAGACACATCAGAATGCGCAAAAAAGCAAAAGTTCTGTAATAGACCGGCTCTAATAAAAAATTTACATTATGTTGGTACAATGCACACATGCACATTGACTACCGTTTCCCGCCGTACGCGCCGGAGCCAATCAGATAACCGACGACTAGTAGGTATTCGAGAAAATCTTGATACTAAAGGAGTGCTGCTACTATGTTGGTAAACGGCAACATCGATGTATAGTATGTTTTTAAACATACTTTACATTAAAATGTCTCACAACTATCATCGATATCGTCATCTTCTCTGTTTCGGTAATTAACATTATAGAGCTGAAACAATATTTAGCATTATGTACAGTTTTAGTTTGTGTGGGAGCGTGTGCAGGGGGAGGGGGGCACAGGCCCGATTACTCGTGTCCGATTCAGACCACCAGCGCAATCGTAACGAAACTATGGCGATCACGGTCCATGTGTGCGTGATATATCCCACGCGACCGGCAGTGACGCTGCACACTACCACTCCGTGTCCGTCGTCTGCCCCACTGTGCAAAGAAGAAAATTAGTTCATTTTTTCAAAGAAAACGGGATTTAAGTAACGTTGAAGAAAACATATTAAGCTACTGGTAAGATGCAAATTTTAATCGAAGGTATAGTGAATCTCTCAGAAACTCAATTGCACAATTCTCTCTTTGTCAAACATGCCAACACGAAAAACGGATTTGGTCTTATGGGCAACTGAAGACCATTTTAAACACAACAACTTTTGCTCCGAACTGGTTTGACCAAATACAAAGTGTGCAATAAGCATTACGGGAAGAAGTAGATTAGCGCGCAANTCATCAATTCAAGCACATACCAGAACTTTCTGGAATCTACCCAATCATTCTACAAACATGTACTAGTCTCTAGAATATTCCAGACTGCATTAATCACTGTCATGCTAGAGTCTTCTAGAAAGTTCCACACTATGCTGTAGTAAACAAATTACATCATCATTGTACTTAACTCAGGGGTCATGCCAATCAAACAGAATAACAAAACAAAACAATACAACTAAAAATACTGTCAGACCATATTCTGACACAAGGCTTATAAAAAACACTTGTGCCTCCGATCGCCAAGTTACCATTAAACCACAAATGTTGATTCAAAAAGTTCTCTTTAGTCGCAACAATTATTTTCTTGTAGAAAGATGCCATACTTCCAAATACGTCGCGCCAGTAGGAATTACCAATTAGAGTTAACTTCGACTTAAAATAAAGTCATCTCCAAATGAAGCAAAATTCTTCAGGAACGGGTAGAGTGATTACAGTAATTCGTTACTTTTAGAGGCAGGGCTTTCAAGATATCCACGGGCGATGGCGAGTTTTATGGGCAGCTGAAGACTACTTTAAACACAACAACTTTTGCTCCGAACTGGTTGGACCAAATACAAAGTGTGCAATAAGCATTACGGGAAGAAGTAGATTAGCGCGCAAACGTTGTGGACCATAAAGAACGTCTGTTAGCATGATCTTGAAAGTGCAAGCTTGATGGCGCAGTGGTAGAGCACGCGTGCCTTGGCAGACAGGTCGTGAGATGAAGTCCGTGGCATTTACGACTTCTTAGTTTTATATTTTCTCAGTATTTTTTGCTTTTCTTTTTTTGTTTTATTTTTCCTTGATGTCTCCCCCACGCCCATTCTGCGCTATGCGCCTCTATCAAACAGAATTTAATTAAAAATTTTACATTTCTTAAGACAGTAAAAAGTCCCTATTTTCTCTGAAAGAGTGAACTGGACGTTTTGGTATTTTTACTAGTTTTTAGGAGTTTTTGTGTGATTTTTGCACTGTCCCATGCGTAGAAGATGAAATACATTTTGTCTGCTCGTGTTGTCTACACTCATCTCACAACAGTGTTATTTGAAGAGGTCATGTTGGTTTGTCCCACCTTTGGTGAGATGAGGATTCAGAATCAGTTTGCTTCTTAATGACAAACACCTCTGTGAGTAACTTTATAACGCATTTCTTTGGCAAAAAGAGCTATTGTTCACTAGTGAATTAATAGAGAGTGGGAAGGTTCGTCAGATTTTCTTGTTTTCTTGTGTTGCCTATTTTGTACTTTTTGGAGATTGTGATAAGCCCCAGTTGTGGCTAGGTAGTAGATATGATCACGTGGTCGGGCTCTAACTTACCTGAAATATGTCCTGGTATTGATAAGAGGAATAGTGGGTATATGAAATTAAATTTTGGTCTTGTCATCTATGTCTTTTTAGTTCAATTTTGTATGAAGTTGTGTGGGTAGTAAATATTTTGATTGCTGTTCAGTACGTCTTAAAATAGTATGTCATGACATTTTGCAAGTTTGACTAGTTATGAGTGATGTTATACTCAATGTTAATAGATTTTGTAAGTTGTGACCTATTCTACAGATCAGCAACTGACTTGTAACTATTGGCGATTATAGTGGGAGACTGGGGAGTTTACCCTGTTCTGTCGATGGAATGTTCTAGAAGTATATGGAAAGGGCAGCAGAGTGTACTGCAATGTTTGGCAGTGATGAACTGTCTTGCTTTCTTCTTCTTCCTTTTGTAATACCCACTGCACAAAACAATTGTCTGCATTGCTAGTAGCCTGGCGCATTGAATAGGGAACACATGCCAAATTGTTGCTTTGAAATGAAACCGGCAGTGAACCGGGAGCACCATTTGGAAAATACAGAGGATGGCCCTGACATAACCACAGGGGCATGGACCCTTGGTCACTACGGGGGGGGGGGGCAAGCACAAAGCGAGGGCCAATTCTTATCAGCCCCTCAGCACATGTTATTAATGTTCAGAGGTACATGTATCTGACAACCAAAATGTGTGACGAGGGAAGAGGCTCAACACCATTGTGGCCCACCCCTTGGTTTTTACCTGTTTTGCACTCCTCATAAGCACTCCCCTGGGAGGCAGTCAACACCCATTTGGCGCCCACCTGGTTTTACCTGTTTAGCCATCCACCCATGTACCCCTTGTAATGACAGATCTACGTTTTCTGTAAGGGGAGGGGTTAGGATTTGCGCGAATCCGAGGCGCTTAGCCCCGAGTGTAGGGAAGGTCGGGAGGGCCGGGGTTTCCCTCCTCCCATTTAAGAGTTTTTCGGTTTTTAGTAACTGCTTACCTTTTCTGGCGGCATTTTTTTATTTTTAATCCTGTCCCCAGGGAGTTGAACACCCTGATCTCATGTAGATCCGCCTTTGCCCTGGGAGTGGGTCAACACCCATTTGGCGCACACCTGTTTTTTACCTAGTTTGCACTCCTCCCTTGTATCACGTTTGTGGGCACCTGGGGGCAACTCCACTTGAACGCCCAGGAGCATTCAGAAAAATTATATAGTCCATGAAGGTATGAAATGCTATAAGGAACAGTAGTTTGTCTTATTAAGAACTCAAACATGAAACAAAAACATGATGGCTTTTGAAGGGAGCTTCAAGAGCATGAAAGCAAGAACACCTAATAGTGATTAAAACACACATTTTCATCCTTAGTCAACTATAACTGGATGTTAGCTTACGCATTTTACCCATTTTCAATCACACAGTAACTTTATTTCACGTCAAACGTCATTAAAGTATGAATTTATCAGTGTTTACATGGTGCAGACCCCGCCGCTAAATTAATGTTGCTTATTCGCCACTTGGGGCGCACACAAGACATTTTGCATTCCTCGGATGCTGCACTATCACCCAGAAATAGCAGGACTTTGACCACTAGTCTTGTCGCTTTGGAGGTGATTGCTTATCTTTCTTCTTAAAAGCCACTGCTTCAACCTCATTCTGTTCACTAGTGGTATCCTTGTGTTTCTCAGCGCCACTCTGAACTTTCAGAAATTGAGACTGCCTCAAAGCCTTACGGCGTTTGCAAGAGTCAACCTTGTCATACCCTAGAGTTTTTCTCACACGTGACCATCAAGGGCACGGGTTACTACATGGTAAGTATCTATGGGTCTGACACGTGACCATCAAGGGCACGGGCTACTACATGGTAAGTATCTATGGGTCTGACACGTGACCATCAAGGGCACGGGCTACTACATGGTAACGTATCTATGGGTCTGACACGTGACCATCAAGGGCACGGGCTACTACATGGTAACGTACATGTATCTATGGGTCTGACACGTGACCATCAAGGGCACGGGCTACTACATGGTAACGTATCTATGGGTCTGACACGTGACCATCAAGGACACGGGCTACTACATGGTAAGTATCTATGGGTCTGACACGTGACCATCAAGGGCACGGGCTACTACATGGTAAGTATCTATGGGTCTGTGATAGAACTACATGGTAAGTATCTATAGGTCTGTGACAGAACTACATGTATATATATCCACACAATCTGTTGTCAGCACCTGTTAAACTTCTTCGTTTGTTCAAATGACCACAATCTCTCCACAGTATTACGCCGCTGTATCACAATGGAGATCAACGAAGACGAAAATAATAATCTATACAGTGGACGTCACTTCAGAGATTGGTTAATATAGCCAAGTTGCTTGAAGGTAGGGAAGATAGCTTGCTAACAACGATGTAAACAGAAGGGTCCGATGTAATGTAGCCCGCCAATGTAATCAAATCCCAGTCTGTTTTAGGATGTCTCTTTCCTGTAATCTGTCATGTTTATTAGAATGATACAAATGGATGACGCACTTGTACTGATGCCAGAGAGAGCACGATCTGCTACGGAGGCAACCGTCAGAAGATCAGAAGGTCATTCAATTGAAGCATTCCAATACATAGGGCAGATTCAGTACAGACAACAGTCATTCTTTCATTCTTTCCCAGGACAGTCGCGGACCGTAACTTGTCAGGATACATTACACCACTCCTTTTCTCTATATCGGTTAATATACATGCAACCAAGGTCGTTCATTCGAAGTTTTATGTAGGATTCCAGAAAAAAGTATCCAAGTTTGGTCAACTTCAGAACATGGCATGTCACACACTTATTGGCTGACCAGATTCACATGGTATGTCACACTGAGTGGATGACCGGATTCACATGGTATGTCACACTGAGTGGCTGACCGGATTCACATGGTATGTCACACTTAGTGGCTGACCGGATTCACATGAAATTTTCAGATACGATGCTAGGAATCGTTTTTAAACTATTTGAATTTCACATAAGGGAATAACAGCAACAGGACAAACATAATTTTTATGAAAGAAATTTGAAGCTGTATCAAAAGACAACGAAACACAATTTAGAAAACTTTCGCAGCATTTTTGAGACTTTATGGTGATTATCCAAATCATGCTAAGTTCGTCCATGTTATTGAACCTGTTACTTTGCATTGAATGTACCCGTCCTTTTCGATAAAGTTTTCGACAAAGTAAGGTCGCCTGACCTAATTATTTTCAGATTAGTATCACGTTAAAAATCAAATTTCTCAGAATTTCTAATTTCAGAAAATATATCCTTTGCAGTTACATTTTATAGCTTTGTCGATATTTCGCTAAAACTTCAGACTTGTAGATAAGTCCACACGTAGGGTTGGCAGAGCTTTATTTTTAAATTTTATAGCGTGTGTTTGTGCCAGAACAGGGTTTGGTAGCTTTTCAAAATAGTAGAGAATACGCCATACAGATGGGAACTATGACGAAGGAAACGTCCTTTATGCTTGCAGCGCTAATCTCTCTCGCCCGTGTTGTTATTTTCTGTGCATTGCTCGGAAATCCCGTCGGCTGGATCGTTGAACTTTTCAACATTCCTTTCACATTCCTGAAGTTCCCATCATTGATGGCTTCTTTAACAGTGGTGATGTTGCACAGTAAAGAGTATATGTCCACAATACTGAAGGGCTTTGTCACCGTGTAGTCTTCCCGAAAGGCGGGACCTTTGGCTCGGAACATGGTCTTCATAGTAGCGAGTTCATTGTCGTATCCGTGCACGCCTTTGTCTGTTAAGGTTTGAAGGTTATTCTGAAATCAATTGTTGGGTCTTGTGGGTGGAAAGACAAACTATATCACACGTCCATCCGCGATTAAATCGTATTTTTAAACTCCGCCTTCTCGTGACATCCTTTAATTATCTTTCAATACTTTAATTCACATCTTACTCATAAGGAACCTTGTTTTAGTGCAGGCGTGCAAGACTTGTTAGGAGAGTTGTTGACGGTTATAGAGCATTGCTTTACTTCAAATATTTAGTGATTAATCTCATCTTAATTCATATGTCTGCCAATAGGCTAGGTCTATGACTGAGTTGCGCGTACCTTTAAATCAATACATTTTATGATGACTTCCTGAAACCGTTTTGACAGTGGTGATCTGACAAAATTATATAATTCAATGTTTAGAACAACTGAACCAATCACGGCGCATTGGATATTAGCTATTGCACAACATTTCGGACAACTATTTCCCTTTGATCAGCAGTTGATTCTAATTATTATTGTTGTTGTTGTTACTATTACTATTATTACTATTACTTTATTATTATTGTTGTTGTTTTTGTTGTTGATGTTGCAAATTGATGGTCACTGCAAAGATTTAAACTAACGACATGCGCGCACCTAACCTAAATATTGGGGATCTCGAATTTCTCAGTATGTGGACCTTTTACTGAAAAAACGGGGACTTAAAAAACAGAGTACTACGTTCAGACCTACAAAGTTGGCATTTGCGCTGAATTCCTGTGGACTTTTGTTTCGTTTTCTCGGATTTTTTGTTTCTATGAGGCGGACCTACTTGCCTGCTTCGCCAAAAAGGGGACGCGTTCGAGCTCCCCGAGCCCCGGCGCGCATGAACGATTTTAGAATGCACTAAAAGAATTATACATGACGAAAAGAAAAGCTATTCAACTTCAAGGATCACAGGTTCAAATCTTGGCAGTTACATTATAATAATAAAAATGATAATGAATATTATTGTTTGATGGTTGTACTTATAATAATAATTGTCGTAAATATGAATTTGCTATCCAACAGGGCTCGTTGCTCACGTGACCATGGTAAAAAAATTGCCGACCAAAACGTTGTGCAATATCTAGCATATACGAAATGTTAAGGCTGTTCTTACTTACGAATCGTACACTGTAACCCTGATGCGCAAGAATTATGATGTCTCGAACTCGATCTGTGTTCTTGTAGTGGAATCTATCTGGAATATCCTGCTTTTTATATACAGTCAAATGGTCATGTTTATCAGCCAGTGCTTGATAAACTGCGTCCTGCTTGCCCTTGATTGGTTGGATCTGGATAGAAGTCCCCCAATCAATCGTGAATTCGACATTACTTGCGATAGTTTTGTATTCTGTCCATTGTTCAAGGTCGATGATGTTGGCCTGAAGTATAACGGTGTATTTTAACGCGTCTGCGCTGTAAATTCAGAAGCCAGAACAGTTGGACGGCATTAGTGTGAAATGTATGTGTGAAGGTTTGCGTGTGTGTGTGTGCGTGCATGCGTGCGTGCGCACGTGGTTGTCTGTGTGTGTGGGCATTACCGTGAAATATATATGTGTATAGTGGATTCAGTCAGACTGGCCGGGCACTTCCGTAAAACGCGGACATGTCCTTTGTCTGACTTGCTTCCCCATATACTCTCCACTCACACGCTCATTGTTCTCTTGAAAGCTCACATCATCACCTACTAGTTCATCGCTGTTCACTCTCCCTTTACAAACCACAGGTTCCTCATCAGTCTTGACACAACTGCAGCTTTACAGGGCGTTCCCGAGGCAGTTTTCCAAACGTTTGTTGGAGCAATGTACCTAGAACTATGCGCTCTCTGATCCATGAACTGTGTAAACCCCACACCCTTGCTTCATGTTCCCTTCATGAACCAAATTCCGTTCGGGCAACCCCCCTTCACTTCTCCACCTTCACGCCCTTACATGTCCATTCTTTTAACGCTGCCATGCCCTCGGCCCTACTTACCTCAGATCCAGCGGCTATGCACCCTTTACGCCAGATGGACGGTATGCCCCAGCCGCCATGCCCCGTTTACACCAGACCAAGTGGAATACCTCAGCCGCGCCATGTCCCCCTTACCTCCGATGGACTGGTATTACTTATAATACCCACACTCTTATCGCACGCGGACTGGCATCACCCACAGCACCCCTTCCAAACACACATACACCCTCACACACCACACTGATTCATCAATACGTCAACTCCTCCATTAGTCGGACTGGTCTTGTAGGCTACATATATGTTCATCGTGGGATGATTTGAATGGGTATATCATGGCGGTTACCACGCACATCTTTGCAGAATGTTTGTTCATATTTGCACATTATTTCTACTTTTTAATGACATTACCATTTACCCACCGTACCCTCCTTACCATGGCCTCTTTCCAACTGCTAACTTCAGATCACACCATATGCATATGTGAAATTCCGTTGAAACAATTAATCTCATTTCTTCGAATAAAGGAGGTTGTTTGGACACTACGAGCGACTCAGCCTCATGCAAAAAGTTTAGTCGTGTTTTCAACAAAGTTTGTGTTAACGAAAAGCTGCCACCGAGCAGAATATGGAATTCACAAATCTTTTTAACGAAATGTAGACTACACTCGGTAGTTTTCGCTGTACCGTAAAACTCAACGAGATTCAACAATCAGGTCAAAGTGATGCCTTATTACGTTGGACTTTACCTGATTGAGCGTGTCCATCCCATGGTCGCTGACCACAATGAGATTGACAGTACTGGACAGTCCGTTGGTGTCCAACGAATCCAGCAAATCTCCCAAGTAGCCGTCAACTTCTTTGAGCTTCGCAATAAGTTCAGAGCTCTCTGGTCCATAACTGTGACCTGTTTTATCCGGCTCGTGGTAGTATAACGTAGCAAAGACCACGTCGTTTTTGAGCCAAGTAACAACCTAAAATACGAATTTAAAGTTATGACGCCGGATTCCTATGCTGCCAAAGTGGACGTTATCGTCGCCAGCGCATAAAATGCATCCCAATAATATCCGACTTTAAAGGCGAAGGCAACCTTTTTCCATGTCATTTTGAGCTAAAATAAGGTTGGTTGGTTATCCTAGACATATTTTTCACTTAATTACAGCTTTTCGTAATTTCATTAATTACTCGTCCGCTTTTCCGGAAGTGACGTTTTAGGAGACAAGCGCTTCCCGCCACTTGGTTTTGCGTTGAGCTTACTGTGCGAATCTGTTCTATTCTACTTTTGTTTTGTGCTGTTTTTCACCAATTGTCGCCACCACTTTCCATCGGCGAGTATTCTGCGGCAAGATATGTTAGTAGAGAACTCAACTGCGTTGGATTTAGGGATTGTTTAGTGTGTTGTAAGCTGAAAATGGCTGGAGTCGGTGACCCGTATCACAGTGACAGTAGTGTGAGTGACGGAGACCTTGTTCACAGCAGTGGTGACGAGGAA